>CAUYQG010233907.1:0-13287 GCA_963574415.1 Tarsius wallacei | reverse complement strand
CTTCCAGAAATTTCCCTCTCTGTGAGGCTGATTAGATCCACCATTGAGCCTTGCCTGTACCCGGCTCTCTCGGTGGAAAGACTGGCCCAGGTACAAACCCCTCTGGGGAATTCATGTGTCAATTCTCGTGTCTGAGACCCCCTTGGCAAAGGCCAGAGTAGACGCCTTAGAAGATTATAGTTCCGTTCCCATGGGAATTTTCCTTGACACATTCGTTTTCTTGTACGCCTTCTCTCTGCGGGGCACTTGGGGACAGACAGGTGAGCAAACCCACACCTGTGTCTGCTCAGGAGGTGGGCTTTCCCTTCGTGATGCTGGGAGAACACCCAGGCGGGGGACAGGTTTGTCTTCTCCCCTCCTTGAATGTGTGGGTACTGGGGTTCAGCGCCTGCCCAGCTCTCCAGTCTTCCAGCAGGTTCTGGGCCCTGGGACCCAGCCTTGCTCCTTGGGTGAACAGCACCCTCTGATGGTGACCCAGACCGAAGCCCTGGGCCACTGCCCTCAGCTGGGACACAGGCAGCCCTGGTAGCCTCTCCTGCTCACTTGAACCCTGTGTGTGTTGTCCGTCTGTCCATCCACACACTCCTCAGTACGGTGCCAGGTCTGTTCTAGGCAGTGAGGATATAAAAATGTACAAGACCAATTTGCAGTCTTCTCACACGTTTCCAGTTCCTCTCCTTTCTTTTGAAAGAGGATCCCATTGCTGGAAGTTGGATTGGGAACGGGGTGCATTCTAAGTCCCATAATCCCTCTCGAAGGACCGGGCTGAGGGGTCCACAGGTCAAGCACCCCCTCCGTGGTCTCCCTCTGTTCTCCAGTCCCACCCAGACTCTGTGCTACATGTGAAATCGAGGGCTTAACGCCTCTGGGGAGACTGAAACTTTGATCATTGTTCACCTACCTCTACCTTCATTCTGTAAATGCTCCCTAAGTGGGAACTCATGGTACGGGGTGCAACTGGGGGCGGGCGAGGCCTGATCAGAATCCTTTACCATCCTCCTTCCAGCCAAGTCATCGTCGCTGGGCTCTGTACGCACCTGATCTACTTGCCGGTCCGCCCTCCCCAACCAGCACCCTTGCCATTTAAAGGCCAACCCACACACCAGCAATGACCGTGGGAAAGTCACGTTCCCTCTCTTGTTCCAACAAGGTCATGCAAATAGAGTTGTGTGCAGGGCACCGCCCTCCAGAGGCCAACAAGGGCCACACACCCCTCGCGTGTGAAGTGTCAGCCCCTGCCCGGGTGGACCAGCCCAGAGATGGCAGAACGGCAGACACAAGCTTTTGGGGGTTTGCTTTCTTTTTTCCCCCTTTTTAATATGCATATGGTTTAACCATTTTTTTGACTTGAATTAATAGAACAACTTTGTTGAGCTGTCATTTACATGCCATACAATTTACCCACTAAACAGTACAATTCCGTGGTTTTTAGCATATTCGGAGAGTCATGTGGCCATGACCAACTCATTTTAAAACATTTTTCTCACCCCCCCAAAATATCCCATCCCCATTAGCAGTCTCTCCCTGTCTCCCCCAAGCCCTCCCAGCCCTGGCAACCATTAATTCACTGTGGATTTGCCTATTCTAGACATTTTCAGCTAAATGGGATCACACCACACGCGGCCTTTTGTATCTGGCTTCTTTCACAAAACAAGCTTTTGCTCCTTATTTCATTTGTGCTTTAATCAGAGTGGCCATGCAATTTATCATCCAGGTTGGAACACTTAGAGGGAAAACGACGCTTTTAATACTTAGGCCACGGCAGCAGGCGTACGCGGGGCCTGCCCTGGCAAACCGGCTGTGGGCGTCCTACCTTTAGCTGAAATGGCTCAACCGTCCACACCTCCCGCCCACTCACAAGCTTCCTTCCTCCTCCTCCCTAAATCAAAATCACCCCCAGTAAGCTCGGGTCTCTCCGGGAGCTGAAGTTAATTTACTTCCAGAGTTGCTAATGCTCTGTTTACAGCTGAAGCCTGCTCGTGATTTATGGGAGAAATAAGACTAATTTCCCCCAAAGAGATGAGAACTGGCAGTTTTATTTTTCATTTGGAAGCATGAAATTTGACTGCATGGGGTGCAAACCACAGAAGGAAGCCGACGTGGAAAACAAAGCTGTGATGACAAATGCGGGGGGGGACATCGGGAACCGGGGGCCATCAGAATGAGACTCACGGAGGCTTAATTGGGTGGGTCATGCATCGCAGCTCTGAAAAGGGCAACGTCATTATTTATTGTGGCGCTGTTAGACGCACCTGGCTTAGTGTCACCTCTCACTGTGACGGTCTCTCCCGGGCTTTTTGATAGTCTTGGAAATGGTCTCAGCGTTTGTAAACAGATGCAAAATTTATGATTTTTTAATGACAAGTATCTGTTGGGTCGAGGTAGAAGTTAAGCCTGCCTGGCAACACCCTGCGTCACTCATTGCTAACAAACGAGCACCAGACAAGTTTGGCAGTAGACATCTTTAACTATTGATCACCTCCTGGCTGCAATAAGGCTTGTTCCAATATGGGTATCTTTTCAGCAAATATAGGCCCACGGCATGCAAGATTCTCTACCACACCCAGTCAGAATAGCAAACAGAATATGGTTAGGCTGCCTTGGAATGAGACCATGCAAAGGGAAAGATTATATTTAGAAACCGAGCAATCAGCTTCTCCTAATCTTTGGCTCTCATCAGACCTCTGCAACAGCCTTGAACCGACATTCTTGAAGCCACCACGTGGTTTTTTTTAGGAGTTGTTTGTGTTCTGAATTCAGAGACAAGGCCAGCTTAGACCACCCATCCCAGCAGGGTCAGGGATTGTTCCCTGTGGAAGCCAGTTTGGGCTCTTGCTGTTAGGGGCAAACTCTGTCTTGAGACCCTGACGTTGGGTCTAGACACCGCCAAGCCAAGCCAAGGGGCCCCTCTGGTGCCAGTCCCATTCCAGACCCCAGGTCCACACGGGCTCTGTAGGCATCCTAGGCAGCCTTTGTGGGTGTGTGTTTTGTGTCTGAGCTCACCCATCTGGCTCCCCTTCTGCCACCTTTTCTTCTATTTATACCCGCCATTCTCGATTTGTCTTCCAGCTCTTTCTGAACCGATTATGCCGTCGACAGATTTAGTCGATTTCCAGGCCAGATGCTCAAATGCATCCTTTTCTGCATTAAAGATAATCAAGCAGGCTCCCAGCCAGCCATAGGATTTACAGACCCTTGAAATTCCAGGAGAAATCCATAGAAACTTTTCTGACTCTGGCATGAACCCCAAATGCATTCATCAGGGGAAAAAAAGACATTGATTTTAAAAGAGCGTGGAAAACATCTTAAATGCTGCTCAGAGGAGCCGGTCTCTCACACAGAGGATTTGGCCTGGGCCGAATGGAGCACGTGTTTCCTGATACGATATTCCACACGTTTGGCCACACGCTGCTTCTTGAGAAGTCTCAGCAACGAGCCAGGAATATCTCTCCAGTCTGGGAAGCCAGAATTTTCTTCTCAGGATTTATACCCACCATTCTTGATAGGTTCCACACTTCATTGCTTATTTGAGCGCTGCATGTGCAGACTCCTCCGTACTTTCAAGATGTGTGGTGTGTTTAAGACAGGACCGCGATCTCTTGTCTCATCCTAAGGCTTCAGGAAGGGAGCCGGGAGTGGTGGCTCATGCCCGTAATCCCAGCACTTTGGGAGGCTGAGGCTGGAGGATCGCTTGAGACCAGCCTAGGCAACAAAATGAGACTCCCACCTCTACAAAAAACTTTTAAAAAATAAAAAATTAGCTGGGTACGGTGGCAAGTGCCTGGAGTCCCAGCTACTCAGCGGGCTGAGGGAGGAGGATCACTTGAGCCCAGGAGTTCAAGGCTATGGTGAGCCATGATCATGCCACTGAACTCGAGCCTGGGCAACAGAGCAAGACCCTACCTCCAGCAGGAGAGTTGGAGAGAGAGAGAGAAGGAGGAGGGGTGGGGAGGGAGGGAAGGGAAATTAAAGGGAAGGAGAACGTCAATGAAATGGGTATAACGTTCTCTGGAGAAACAGCTGCTCCCGTCACCCGACCAGGGAGGGACTTAGTTGAGTCCTTCCAGAGTAGGTGCTTGTGCCCCTGGGGAAAAATACAAGTGCTTTAGGATTCTTTGCTCATGGGAGGGTTGCCTGTCACTTCCAGAGTCACAAGAATACCTCTTAGCAATTGTCTCTCACAAAGCCCTACCCTGGCCTTCCGCAGAGAGGCACGTCTCCAAATTCAACATGCAAAAGCGCTCTGATCTACCTCCAGGGATCTCGACTCCCAAACTCTGCAGTTTTTGACAAGTGCCTGAGTGAATTTGATGCAGGGAGTCACCACCTGCAAAATGCTAGCCACAAGGTGGGTGTCAGGGCCTCCCCGTATCTCCTGGGCTTCTTGGCTCAGAGACAGATGCCCCTGATGCTGCTTCCCAGGCTGCTCACAGACTGTACCACCTGGCTCCCAGATACGCTGGGTCCAGGGAGCCGAGGGAGGTGGCATCGTAGCCAGGACTGAATGAAGCCCTCGGCATGCAGCCTGTGGCCAGTGAGATGAGCCCTGGTCAACCCCGAAGGCAGAGAGGATGACGCCAGGCCCACCTTGACCCAAGTCACCCCAGAGGAGTCATTGGCTTGAGGGTCTGGGGAATGGAGGCAGCCATTGCCACCAACTGTCCCACCCACCCCTGAAGCTCAAGGCTTCTAGACGTAAACCAGCTCCTCTATTGATGATCAACATGGCATTAACTCCATGGCTGACTATGCACAATCTGCGATGAGTGTGGCATCAGAAAGAGGCCAGGCCCGTGCTGGGGTTATCTTCTGCTCTGGCTTCCCTTCCAACAGGGCAGGTCTGCACCTCCAGGGACTTCTCTGGTTTTATTTTCTGCCTGTTTGAAATCTACGGCTACTTCTCCACTGGTGTTGAGATCAAACCCACCGTTTTGATCCCATTGGGCATTATTTGTTTTTGTTATGTCTGTTTGCTTTTTTGTCAACTGACAAGTTTGTGTTGCTAGCTAATGGCTAGAATTCTGAAGTAAAAGCCAAGGAACTTTTGTTTATTTGTATGTATGTGACTAGAAGTCACAGGGAGAAGAACCCAGGAACCTGTTTTACAGATGAGGAGGTGAGAATTTCTTCCCAGTTAGCTTCCTGCCTTCTCTCTCTCTCTCTCTCTCTCTCTCTCTCTCTCTCTCTCTCTCTCTCTCTCTCCCCACTCCAGGAAAGGGGTGGTTTAAAAAGAAAAATCACTGTCTCTGCAAGATTTTGATTACTGGGAAAAAAGGATTTGTGCGACTAGCCTCAGTAGAGTGACTCTGGTGAATTTTGGGGTGCATAATGTACATTTAAGTTATTTAATGAACTTTTACCTTATGCCACAAGGTGGGAACCCTTCCTTTGAGAGGGAGCAGCATTTTTGAAGACTCTGAATAAGACTGTGTCCGATCGCTCACTACTCAAAGTGGGGTCTGTGGACCGGCGGCACTGAGTCACCTAGGAGGGTGTTGGGAATGAGACCCTCAGGTTCCACCTCCTGAACTGGGATAGGCATTTTAACAAGGTGTCCGGGTACGCTGTGTGCTCATGGTAAATGGAGAGTGTTGTTTTGCTTTCCACAAACCCCCTGCAAGCTCAGATTCACGAGGCTCAAAACGGTTCAGTAACTTTGTTCCCTAAAGTGATATCCTTCCTGAATTTTTTATTACGGGTAGATGTACTCAGTCCATGCTTCTTTCTTTCTTTCTTTCTTTCTTTCTTTCTTTCTTTCTTTCTTTCTTTCTTTCTTCCTTCCTTCCTTCCTTTTTCTTTTTTGAGTCAGGATCTCTCTCTGTCACCCAGGCTGGAGTGCAGTGACACAGTCACAACTCAATGCAGCCTCGACCTTATGGGCTCAAGTAATCCTTCCACCTCGGCCTCTTTGGTAGCTGGGACTATAGGCACACACCGACATACCCGGCTAATTTTTCAATTTTTTTGTAGAGACAAGGTCTCAATACTTTGTCTGGGTTTGTCTCTCTCTCTCTCTCTCTCTCTCTCTCTCTCACTCTCTCTCTCTTTCTTATAAGGACACAAGCACAGATTTCTATTAAGAAATGATTCCCAAACTTTACCTGTACATGGCCATTTATATAACTAACCCTGAATTGTACTCCATATCTTTAAAATAAAAATTTAAAAAAAGAAGAAGAAATGATTTCCAAATTAAAAGTAATTTCCAAAGCCAGAGCTGGTCACATACTGCACTCTGGTGGAGAAGGGCCAGAATTGCAGGCAAATGCTGACTCCCCAGGTCAGAAGGGATTGTTGTTCTGTTAACCAAAGCCCGCTCTCCACCCCAGGCTCCTCAAGGGAGTCTTTAAAAATTGTAAGCACACCTCTTACCCCTCATACCCACCTGTGTCTGGGTTAAGACAACAGTTACCCACTAATCAGTGTTAACCCTGGGCTGGAGGAACAGTCACAGTCAGTGCTTCTTATCACAGTCTTGGGCACAAGCATTTGGCTGTCTCTGATCCTTACGCCCTGTGTGAGGACACACGTCTCAGGGGTATCAGTCTCCGCTACTGAGGACTCTCAGCTCCAAACCAAGAGATTCGAGAGGGTCCCCACAGGCTCTGAACACAGTGAACAAGGCAAGGAGGAAAGATGGCTCGTTCCACTGCCTGGACTTGGCAGAAGTAGGGGCAACTGTTTCGGGCAGCCCAAGGGAAATTCACAGGGGCTCTTCTTGGGGAATTTCCTAGACTTGCCGCAGGGCACCCACCCCTCCAGAAGCAACCTCTCCTGTTCCTGTGTACCCAGATCTCTTGGTTCTCAGCTCCTTGGACCCATTAGTTACCCACGGAGAACACAGGAACTGTTCCTGTTTTCTGTCTTCTACCAAGCACTAACCCCTCTGGGAGCCGGGCTCATCGTTGGTCTTTCACAGCAGAAATCCAGTGATGTAAAGAATCCTAGAGACATGTTTTGTAAACAGCCAAGTCTATCCCTTTATTAAACTACTGCCACAGAACTGTGAGGCCAGCATTTGCACCACAGATGTGGGCCACCACAGACGTGGACCTCCTCTGTATGACAGACCAGTGACAAAGTGAGTGCTCATGGGATCACCATTGTACAGTGCTCTAAATATCTGTCCCTATCCAGCCAGAGTGCTCGAGACTGGTAGGGAATGCGTGCCCAGGACAGAGCCACCAGCTGAGCTGTGACAGGATGGCAGTCTTCCAGACTTATGGTCCAATATTTCATCCAGGATAAAGCATCTCTGAGCCTTTACTGTCTCCCCAAAGAGCAATCCCAGTGAGTGTGACTAATTGGTTGGAATGCGAGTCCAAGCTGTCGGGGGCAGGTCTCTATGCCCTCTTTGGAGCTGGAAGTGACTGGGCATCAGCCATCTGCCCACACTGGTGGCATGCTCCGGGCCTCCCCAGCTGTCCTATCAAAGAATAAGAAACCTTCTGGACTTGTCTTCTCAGGATTCCAGATTTTTAAACCCTTCTCTGAGGCTTTAAGGAATATCCTCTAGTCCAAATACAGTCTTGCTTGGTCCGGGTATCTTTGACTGTGAACACTCTCAAAATATCATACATCATCGCCAAGAAGCGACGGGAGGAAGGAGGTTTGTCAACAAAGTCATCAGTGTGAGATGTCAAAACTGCTGCTGTGGAAAGTGAGTGCTTGAAGACCTGATTTGGGGTCTTGGCTCTTGCCTTTTATTAGGAGTGTCAGTCCTTGAGTGAATTCTTGGCTCGGTCCTCAGTTTCCTCGATTGCAAGATGCTGACGAGATTAACTGTCTCACTGGGATTTTTTTTTTTGAAGAATAAATGAGAAAACCTAACAAAGTGGCCTCATACCTATTTGGTGTCTGGTAAAGGTTTGTAGGATGTGGACCCTTGTTGTAGAACATGGGACAGGGAAGGGCCCCTTCAAAATCAGTCCCCAAGTGTTGATTTCCTGGAGTACCATGTGAGTGTCGTTTGGCCCTTTGAGGTTGCTGTGTTCATGGTGGAGTCTGAAGTGCTATGCAAGAGGATCCTCACACAAGGGGCTCCTCACGCAAGGCAGAGCGTTGCCTCTCTCAGAGGGATTCGTCAGGAGACGTGTGGACACCCAAAGGAACAACCAAATTCCTTCTTGCTAGGCTTTTCCTGAACACAGAGCCCCCTTAATGAGTCTGAATCTCACATAAACCAATAGAAGGAAGCCCGTCGATCACGCTCAGCTCAGGGCCTCTTGGAGAGTTGTTAACGGGAAAGGGTTAGAATCCCATGAACCCTGGCTATGGGGTTTTAACTAAAGCAAATGTCAGATCCCATTCTGCTGTATAATCATCTCAGGGACATCGGCCTCTGCTACTGAGGGTTCTCAGCCCCGTAGCAAGAGACTTGAGAGTGGCCTCCACAGGCTCTGACCACAGTGAAGAAGGCAAGGAAGAAAGATGGCTCTTCCCCACTGCCTGGACTCGGCCAAAGTGGGGGTGAGGGCGCAGGCAGCCCAGGCAGACTCCGCTGGGATGCTTCTCAGGGAATTTCCTAGACTTACCCTAGGGCACTCTGCTGCCTCCCCCTCCAGAAGCAGCCTCTCCAGTTCCTGTGTGTCTTTTTTTTTTCTCCTCCCTTTCTTCCTTCCTTTTTCCTCTCTTCCTCCTTCTCTCCCTCCTTCTCCCTTCCTTCCTTCTTTTCCTCCCGCCATCCCTTCCTCCCTTCCTGTTCTCCTTTCTTCCATTCCTTCTGTCTTGAGGGTCTTGCTCTGTCGCCCAGACTGGCGTGCAGTGGCATCAACATAACACACTGCAGCCTTGACCTCCTGGGACCAAGTGATCCTCCTACCTCAGCCTCCCAAGTAGCTGGGACTATAGGTGCCTGTCACCAATAGCTGACCGCTCCATACATTTGTGTTTTAAAAACCCGAACATTTATTAACAAGGAAGCCCCTTCCTGTGCCTTCTTCTCTTGTCACCAGTTGGTGTTATAAGTTTCCTGATGTCTCAGCTCCCTGTAGTTCCTGTGTTTGACCCCACCTCGTGTGAAAGGATACAGGGTACACACAACAACACTCTGACGTGGCCTCTGTTACATTCATGGCCAGCATCAGACACAGGGACACTCCCAAAGCCGTGGCTAGACACAGGGCTGTTTATGGAGACTGAGTGTCTCCCTCATGAGAACAGGCTCCAGATATCACATCTATTCCCCATTCAGGGTAGAGTGTGTCTTTAAAATATTTTCTCCAGCTCACACTTCTTGAACACCTTTACTTTCATCCATAAAGCCCATTCTAATATTCATAACATTAATCAACTAGCAGCTGATTTCACCAATCAATACCTTTTCAGACACTCACCCTATTTATTCACCAGACCTTAAGCATTGCTCAAGGTTTGGGTGCCAGAAGCATCTGCTGTACCTACTTCCAGACAGTGTCATTTCTGGAGTATGAATTCTCAGATCCAGCAGCTGGCGTCTCTGGCATGGAAGCTTTCACTCACCAGCAACTGCAGAATACCCGATGGTGTATGTGGAAGTGTTTTCATGTGAGTTACAGATGGCAAGCACAAGGACGGGCATCCCAATGAATAACGAGTCCCATGCAAATGTATTTGTATCCCATGGACAGCTCTGTGCTGAGCATGGTGGCGCTTAAAAGGAAGGTAAGGGCCAGGCACGGTGGCTCACGCCTGTCATCCCAGCACTTTGGGAGGCGGAGGCGAGAGGATTGCCCGAGCTCAGGGGTTCAAGGTTAGCCTGAGAAACATGACAAGACCTCGTCTCTACAATAAATAAGAAAAAAATTAGCCAGGCGTGGCGGTGTGCGCCTGTAGTCCCAGCTACTTGGAAGGCTGAGGCAGAAGGATCGCCTGAGCCCAGCAGGTCGAGGCTGCAGTGGCCATGAGTGTGCCATTGCACTCTAGCCTGGGCGACAGTGAGACTCTGATTCGAAAAAAAAAAAAAGGAAAGTAGGACTCCCTCGCTTTCAGGTCATGTATGATGTAGCTAAAGAGAAACACACATCTGAAACATTTAGAGAGGAGGGAGAGAGAATGTATACAAACCAAAGTTCAGAAGTGAGGCCATTGTTGGAGTTGGGTAACCAAGGGCAGAGGCCTTGAATTGGCCTTGGGTGGTGGACAACATCTGGACAGGCGGGAAAGAAAGGAGTGTTGCCCTAAGTCGGCCATGTGGATGGACGTAGGAGGCCATCTTGATTATCTTCCTGCTGGAAGGTCTGGCCCAAGGGAAGACGAGCTCTAGGCGCAACTTGGAATTTCCCGTGGTAAGGTTCTTCCTCGGTCCTTGGTCACCCGGTTCTGTTCTTCTGCTTTTATGGGGGACAGCTGCCTTCTTGTGCCCACGACAGGCCATTTACTGAGCTAAGCCACGTGGGGTTGTCAGATGCAGCCAGTGGTAACTGTTGGGGATCGTTTCATTCCCATCATATGTATAAGAGTTGACTTATTCATTTTTCAAGCAGTATCCAAGTTTTTAGGAAAGTGTTTATCAGACCACCAAAGTGCTTAAAAAGCGAGCTAAAGTCGGGCATGGCGGTTCATGCCTGTAATCCCAGCACCTTGGAAGGCCAAGGCAAGAGGATCACTTGTGCCCAGGAGTTCGAGACCAACCTGGACAACACAGCGAGACCTCACCTCCACAAAAAGAAAAATAATTAGCTGAGTGTAGTGGCATGTGCCTGTAGTCCCAGCTATTCAAGAAGCTGAGAACAGAGGATCACCTGAGCCCAGGAAGTGGAGGCTGTGGTGAGCCATGATCGTGCCACTGTACTCCAGCCTAGGCAACAGAGGAGACCCCAACTCAAAAAAAGAAAAAGAAAGAAAGAAAAGAAAACAAAGTATATTTTAGTGATAAATGTACTGTGAAATGTTCAAGGGAATTAACTAAAGTTCTTAAGTCCTCTGTTAAACAATTCCATAAAATTAATCCATTTATCAGTGAAAAACCATGATTTATTAAGTTTAACTTTAAAACTTGAGAACACCTGGGTTTTTGAAGATGTTACTTTTAACAATTTAAATAACAAGTTGTAACGCCAAAGTTGTCTTTTCCGTGCTCAAAATCTCCTCTCAGGACAACAGAACACCTTCTGATAACCAAGACAGCCCCTGGGAAAAATCCCATTTCTCATGCCGTTCCTCTGAGTCCCGTTCTTCTCTTGCTGAATCGGGTTTTCTTCCTTGAAGGAGACAAGAGAAGTTGTGAATTCCGCGTGCTGGCAGAGGCAGACTGCACAAGCCGAGCCTCTTTTTCTGGTGAAGATTCCTTCCTCCCAGCCTGTCTTCTAGGAATAACCCATCCTCCATCTTGCTCCTGACTCCCTGAGATCGCATGTCTGCTCCGGGAGCCCAAGCCTCTGCCACTTCTCTGCTGAACGCCCGGCCTCTGTTCGCCTGCTGGAGGTCCCTGGCAGCACTCTCTGTCATCTTAGATCTCTCACATCTATTACCTTCCTCTCCAGGGCCTCCTTCCTCTTTATTCTTGTTACTTGGCTCAAAACCTCAGGCATCTTCAATGTTGCTGTGCCCACTGTGATTTAACCAGTTAATTCTTCCTCAGAGGTTTCCTTGCACCACTCTCTGAGGCCATTTTTTCTTACTTCCAGGTCACAATAATAACTCTCTGAGGGAGAGGGGAGATTTTAAACATCAAGATAGACATCACATACCGTGGGATTTACCCTTTTAAAGGGTACAGTTCTCCAGGCCCGGTGGTTCATGCGTATAAACCCAGCACTTTGGGAGGCTGAAGCAGGAGGGTTGCTTGAGTTCAGAAGTTTGAGACCAGCCTGGGCAACATAGCCAGGTCTCATCTCTACAAAAAAAAAAATTATAAAATTATCCTGGCATGATGGTACGCACCTTTAGTCCCTGTTACTTGGGAGGCTGAGGTGGAAAGATCACCTGAGCCCAGGAAGTCGCTTCTATGGCGAGCTGACATCGTACCACTGCACTCCAGCCTGGGCGATGGAGTGAGACCCCAACTCAAAAAATAAGGATAAGTTAAATTAACTTAAAGTGTACAATTTGTTTTAGCATATTCACAGCTGTGTGCAACTATCACTAGTGTCTATTTCCAAAACATTTAATCATCCTCGAAAGAAACCCTAAGCAATGACTTTTTAGTGAGTCTTGTCACTGCTGGTGTCTTTGCACTTAACAACAGATGACGAGAGGTGGCTTGAGTGTTAAGCGCCGCCCAAGCTAAAATCCCGACGGTGCCTCCTTGTCCTGACAGAGGGTGACTGAGGGGTAGGGGTCTAGGGGTGCAAACACCAGCTCTACTATTTTCTCTTGTTGCAACCTCCACATTGCCAGTGCCCAACTTTATTATCTGGAAAACAGGATGACCGCCGTACAATATAAGAGTGAATGAACTAAAGCAGATGAATTAATCATTACGATCTGGGCACTCAGTAAACATAAGTTATTATTTCATAAACTCCTGAGTCAGCTAAATAACTAGAATGCATCTTTCCAAATTAAAGGGTTTTATTTGTTTGTTTGTTTTAAACACAGGAATTTATTCTTCCCAGTTCTGGGGGACTAAAATCTGAATAAAGTTTGAATTTTGAGATTTGTACATGAAATTGTAGGAAACAATACAAACCAGTGACTCAGTTTCCCCAAGACATCACCTTGCTATAGTACAATATAGCAGCCAGGATATTGACATTGATGTGACCAAGATACAGGACATTTTCTTTTCTTTTCTTTTCTTTGAGTTGAAGTCTCACTCTGTTACCCAGGCTGGAGTGCAGTGGCACGATCACAGCTCACCACAGCCTTGACCTCCTGGGCTGTGGTGGTCCTCCAGCCTCAGCCTCCTTAGTAGCTGGGACCACAGGTACGTGCCACCACACTCAGCTAATTTTTTTTTATTTTTTGTAGAGACGAAGTCTCACTGTATTGCCCAGGCTGGTCTTGAACTCCTGGCTCAAGCGATCCTCCCACCTCGGCCTCCCAAAGTGCTGGGATTACAGGCATGAGCCACCGTGCCTGGCCAACATTTTCCTCACCGTAAGGACCCCTCTTATTTTGTCTTATGCTCCTGCCCTCTGATGAACCCCTGGAAGCCCCTAGTCTGTTTTCGGTTTCTGTAATCTTGTCATTTCATACTGTTGAATCAATGGAATCATACAGTGTTACCTTTGGAGACCTTTTTTTCCCCTCCACATAGTTGACTTGCAATTCCTCCATGATGTGACGTTGTGTGCAATAGTGTGTTCACTTTTGTGGCTGAGTGGTGTCCCATGGTGCAGCTATAACACAGTACACTTAACCCTT
>CAUYQG010233905.1:0-19237 GCA_963574415.1 Tarsius wallacei | reverse complement strand
GCCTCCCGGAGCCGCGCGGGGAAGGCCCGGGCCCACGTGTCCGCAGCCCGGGGCTTTTCTGTTGCAGACGTAGGCGTGTGCTGCTCGTCAACGAGTGTCGTCTGTGGCTGAGAAAAGGCTTTTTGCTGGGTTTTGTTTTTTCAGAAAGCCGATCGGGGAACCCGGACCGGGCCACGTTCCCAGGCGCGAACCGTGGACTCCGAGGGTTCCTCGGCCAGGGCAAAGGATGACAAGCGCCGGTACTTCATACAACTAGATTTAATAAGTTGTTGTTACAGAAAAAAAATGAAGTCCAAACTACAAAGTTTAAGCAGTTGTAAGCAGTAGCTGCATTGAGCTCCAGGCTTAGTCACAGTACCGTATACAAGCCACATGAGTCCAAGCCCCAGAAGGCAGAAGCTGAGGAAGGGGTCACTAGCCCAAAACAATCTAAGAGAACAGGTCGTAAAAGATACAATACATCGAAAAGGAGCTGTTAGTTGAAAAACGAATACAGAGAGCTTAGCCGTGAACACTCTGAAAGTTATGTCCATTATTTTGACAGCAAAAATACAAATACCGAATACTTTATACCCCAACAGAACCCTAGCCAGGAAACAAAAAGAACACCCGAGTTTTCTACTCGTTGCAACCGACTTTGTCGTCTTGCGAATTAAAGCCTCCCCGGTTCGACGACCCACTTCCCGACCCGTTTTGGGGTATAAAGTCAACAGCATTAATTATAAAATACTCTGTGATAAGATGGAACACCATCGCTGCTGAGATAGAGGAGTTGGGTTATTAGAAAAGAAAAAAAGAAAGATGTTAGCTGACAAACTAGTGAAAAGGCAACGATCCATTCAAATAAGCCAGTTTTAACACAGAGATACTTTTTTTTTCCACTAATCTGTGATTACTCTTCCACTCAGACCTTGCAAGTAGAGATGTCACGATACTCAAATATTTAGGTAGGAGCTTTTCCCAGTTAAATGCCATTTTGTTGCTAATATGAGAGATAAAATGAAAACTAGCGGTTATTTGCTAATTGCATAGATGCAGGACATTCTGCATCAGCCCATGCCTCACTAACAAGCTAGAAAACACAAGATATAGGCAGAAATCTAAGCATAAACTGTATGCCACTAAGCAAGAATTTTCCAGTGTCTCTTCTTCTGTTCCTAGTCATTTATTTGTAGTGAATGTAAAATTCCAACCAGTGGTGCCCGATCTGAGTTAAAATTTTACATCATAACTTGATCTAATCTATAGATTATTTACAAAACTGAATACACAGAGCGTCCCCAAGAGCCGACTCCGGACACGCGTTTCTGCGGGTCGTCGACCGACCTCGCCCCGGGCGGCAGGGCTGGGCGAGGCCACCGGCGACCGGCAGAAACACCGCCCCCCTTCTCGAGCAAGTCGTTGGCCGTGCTGTTTACGCAACGCCAGTTTTGCAGGTGGATGGTTCTGGATCTGGTTTGGTTTTCGGTGCGGTTGCAGACACGCTTCCAGGCGCGGGGGGGGGGGGGGCGGGGGGCGCGTCGGGGGGCGGACAGAGCATGCGCGGAGTTGCCACGATCACAGGCGGGGGGGGGGGGGGGCGCTGGAGCAGGGGGCAGGCAGGGGCGAGGAGGGAGACGCAGCCGACACAGACGCGGTGTCCGTAGACAGTGGTGACGTCGAGCGTGCTTCCTCGGTGCTGCCTTACGGAGGCAACGAGGCGAGGCACTGCAGCCGACGGCGGGGTCCCTGGGCGACTTCTTGGACTCGGGCGTCACCACTGTGGAAGGCGCCGACTCACACGTGGACAGCAGCCGGTGGCAGGGCCTGGCACACGCGCACACACGAGACAGCATGCGGGCCGGAGGGCAAAGCGATGACAACGCTGCTGACTCTGCCAGGTTCTGAACCCGGTGGCATGTCAGTCGGGGTGACTTCATGGTCAGGGCCACGGGTTTGGCTGCACCTGGTGGTGTATAAATCCACGTGACATCCCTAGTCTTCGCTAAAGCACTGCGATAAAGGAAAAGGCTTCTCAACAGCTCACATGTTCTGCTCATTCCGTTGTTTTATTACCCAGTTCTCCAACTCTCCGTCACATTTCCAACCACGTTACATAACCAGCCATTTGCATCATTGTCACACTATTGTAAACCACATCAGCAAGTTAATACATAAAGCTTTGCATTTCAAAAAACTAGACACTTTAGTAACAATATTACAAAGGTTTTAGCTTCAAAAATAACTGAAAATGAAAAAAATAAACTTTTAAAGAATTAGCATCATAAAATTAATTTATTCCAATAAAAATACAAAATAATATTATGACATTGACCAGATATGAAAGTCCCTCCCAGAAACAACTCTATTAATGATTGAGAAAGCACTCCTTAAAGAAAATACGAAATAAAATGAAAAATATGTAAATATGTTTAATTTTTTTCTTAGCAAAAAATCTTTCTAAAAATAACAATGAAAATTTGTCTCAGTACAAAGGCTACATTACTATTGAAAAAATACCAGCATGAAGAAAAGGTACATATCTGACAGTAGAAAAATGATCTCAGTGAATCACAATGTCTAAAGTCTGCAATGAAAATAAATCTGCAATAAAGATTTATGCCTTTTTTCTTTTCTTTTTTTTTCTATTTTTTATACAAACAGTACAAACAGTATTGCACATAACAACAAATAGTCGAGGTTAGGTTATAGCCTTCAAAAAATCGACTAGTTCAAGTGTCACGTCAAGGAAAGGCCACAACAGGACCTGTGTTACCCAGGGACTTCCCAGTCAAGTTGCAGGTCAGAACACCTCTGTGTTTTAAAAAATAATCGTTTCGAAGGACCCTCTCTTTGAATATAACATTAACAACTCGGGGGCACATTTATTTACAAAACAAAAGGGAACGTGTTATAATTTAATAAACTAAAAAAGTTCTCTTTAAAAAAATACAAACAGAAGAACTCTTTCACAATCCTGGTCAGTCGTGCACGATCAACGCTTGATTATAAATATACAAATGAAGGGAAAGTCGTTTCCACCAGCTATTCGCAACTTTCAGCACCAAATAGAGTTTATTTTTGTAGCCTATGCATCATGACAATGTTTTTTGCCTTTACTTTCGCTTTATGCTGTACAGTCTTCCAGCTTTTTAAAAAAATCTCAGTGTTATTTTAGTACAGGAAAGAGGGGTGCTTCTTCGAAAAGGTTTGCTTCTTCACATAATTAGGTAGATTTCTGTAGGTTAGATATGATCTTTAATATTATAGTTATAAAGCTCTAACTTCTTCATTTTCAAAAAACACAAATAAGCACGAAAAAAATAAAGTTACCCATCTGTTAAATCATTTTCTTGCAGAATTAAATTAATATATATTTTTCTGAATAAACTTACTTAGAAAATATCATTTTCTTTCCTATATTTCAAAATTGAGGTATTGCAAAAGATCATGTCAGTCAGAAAGCATGCCTTTTTCCTTAAAAACAAACAAAAAAAATCTTCAGCCAACTTTTGAAAACTGTCTACGATACAAAAAGTAGTAGTGCATAACAAAATTTCTTGTACAGGTGAAAAAAACCCACCAACATAGAAAAAAACAAAACAAAACAAACAAAACCACACCTGGGCTGGAAAAAAGCAATTTTACCAAAAAGCCCAGAGGTAACCTCAAAGGGGAGGGTTCTAATAAGCAGTTTTTAATCCAGTAAAAAACTATTTTGTTTTTTCCTTTTTGAAAGCAAACTATAGCTTGAGAGCCAGTAATTGCAACTAAACACAGGAGAAAAAAACAAAACAAAAAACCAAGCAATACTAACTTAAGACAGTACAAGGACATCACAGCACATAAAACACAGCGACTTACATCTATTCTGCAGTGTCATATCCAGTCAGATTGTCCCCAGAATTCCAAAACATAGGAAGAAGATTAAAAAAAGATTGACAATAGTCTCGCAATCCTTGTGTCTGCAGCCCAAGAGTGAATGCTAAGAAAATGTCCACGGTAGGACCAGCAGGTCTTATTTCTATTCAAGCTTTACAGGAGAAATTCCGGGAATTAAGTAGTTAATTTCTCGCCCAGACAACCGGTTCTGCCCAGACCATCTGATTGTGTCCAGACATTTGTTTAGCATCACCGTTATGCAACATCTTACAAATGTGCCTAGTCCGTCAATCTGACAACTTCTCTCTCGATTCTGTAGATATTCTTAGTGTCTGTAAGCTAAGATGAGCTCTTTGGTTTTCTGGACAGGTCTGAAGCTATGTAAAATGGTGCAAGCACAGGAGATCGTAACTAAGAGCTCATGTGTTAGTTAATAAGATACCAGTTATGAACTGTCAGGTTCGTTAATGTCTGACACAGAGGCTTGAAACAGTTAAGTTTGATCACAGTTAGACATCATCACTTTACTATAGAAAATAAATTGCACAATAGATAACAGAGCACCGCAAAGTACTTTGTCTACCGTCCACGAATTTGCTGTAAGATATCCTACGCCTACGTTGTCTATGGTTGTAATATAGGGCATTCTTCCGGGGCTCTTCCCAGCCCGAGCCTTCCCCTTCCTGAGGCATGCCTTCCTCTGGTCAATTACCAAATCTCTGAATGAAAAAAACTTCTTTAAAAAAATGAGTATTTTATAGCTTATATAGATTCTTAATTTGTGCATCGTGGGAAGGTTTTATACTAGACATTGGATATAAAATTTATTGCATGCAGCAACCTGATTAAGTAAACATGCAGTCGGAAATAGTGACCTTCCGTTGAAGCTTTCTGAAGTACGCTTGGGTCTCCCATCGGCAGCTGACTCTCTCCCTAAATCGCCAGAGTGTGTTGTTGGGTTTTTGTTTCGTTTAATTGATACCTTAGCCTGAATAGAGTATCATGGTATTACTCATACCATTTGAATAGCAGCAAAAGCTATTGCAGCATAAATCGACATAACACTAAAAGGTCTAACCAAAATCCTCAGCAAAACAAAAATCAAACATGAAGGAAAAGAAAGATCCAGCTTATGAGGTATCCTTACAGGTCAGAGTGGAGCGCAACTAAAGGCTTGTTTTCATGAAGGGCTGTCCTTGCTCTAAACGGCCCAGCTAAGGACAGCTGAACTGCTGTGAAGGTTCACTACATCTGCCACCTACTCACGAGTATTACCTTTGGTAAGTCTTGTCCTAGGGGCAACTCTCGAGGTTTCTGAAAATAAGTGCATGCTCCAGTTGGAAAACAATCAGAACGACAACACGCCGACAAACGAAAGAAGCACGGACAGGAACCTGATGGCGCGGATGAGAAGGGCAGTCTACACACTGCCGCGAGTGACCCATCAGGTATAAAAAAGTAAGGTACCAAGCAGACAAAGGTGTGAATCAAAGTGCAAATCAGTACCGTTATACACTCTGCAGTTCTGCATTATACTGGACACTGAGTTCAGTAATATGACTGTAAATAAGAATAAGAATAAAAAGACCCAATTCTTCTTTAAAAATCGAGAACGAATGCACAGATTTCCAGAACACTGTGAGCCCTGAGGCAGGGCCCTCTCCTTTCCCTCTTTGTTATCGACTCCAGGACTTGTGGCCGGTCGCCCTGGGCTCAGCTCCAGCGGAACGGGACGTGGCGAGGGCGGTCGCCTCCCTCCTTGACCAGCGGCTTGTGGAACTCGCGGCCGGCGCGGGAGTGGATGCTGGCCCAGCAGTACTCGCAGTAATACTGCAGGCAGGTGACATTGGCACAGAAGAACGGGGCGAACTTCCCGCCACAGCGCGTGCCCTGGCACTCGTCACACATCTGGTCGTCCAGCACATACGGCTTTACTTCGACCTGGACCCAGGAGGAAAGACAGGGAGAGGTTTAGCAAGCTTCCTGGCACCCTCCTCTTGACCTGATGTGTCCGTCATTCGCCACGTGGGCTGCAGCTGACGGTGTGGGCTTCGGGACACACGCCTCACTTTACCAGTTGGGACATTAGGTGCGTGCTTCAACTCTCCCTGCACCTCAGTTTGCTCCGTGTATCTGTAAAATGGGTATGGCATTTGCACACCTTTACACGTGACGCACACACGTCTGCATACTCTGTAAATGGCCCAATTGTGTCTACATCAGAGGGTGTGGTGGGGACCGACAGGCCGTGCGTGTGAAAGGCGTGAGCTGAGTCCTGAAGGTGGCAGCGTCTGGCGGGCAGGACACGGAAGAGTACCTCAGGGAGAGGAGTCAGCAAGGACAAAAGCCCGTGAGAGGAGAAGGCAGGGCATGTGCTTAGGGGAGCTTGGCCAGAGCCAGGCCAGAGAGAGGACGGAGAGTGGGAGGGAAGGGGCTGAGCCCTGGTGCTGTGATGACAAGGCCCCAAGGACTGACACCCAGCGGGACAAGGTCCCAAAGACCGACACTCAGCAGCACAAGGCTCCAAGGACCGACACCCAGTGTCACAAGGCTCCAAGGACCGACACTCAGTGGGACCAGGCCCCATGAACTGACACCCAGCAGACAAGGCCTCCAAGGACTGACACCCAGTGGGACAAGACCCCAAGAACCGACATCCAGCAGGACAAGACCCCGAAGACTGACATCCAGCAAGAGGACAGCTCCAAGGACTAGCACCTGGTGGGTCAAGGCCTCCAAGGATCGACATCGAGCACCGCATGAAGGGCCTGGAGGGGAACCAAGGTTCCTAGCGGGGTGCTGAGAAGCTAATCTAATCATCGAGGCTTCTTATGGTTTGGCCTTTCTCTGTTGCCTTAATCTCCACCAAGACTGGAAGCTTCAACAGAGGACTTTTCACCACAGCCCTTAGGAGCATTTTAACATCTCCATGAAGCAAAGCCAGGGGTAAGAAAACCCAAGTGAGGAGGGGAAAGCCTCACTGCTGTCTCCCACAACCCTCTCCCGGGACCTCAGAAAAGAAACACCTCCCACCTGAATTTCCCCTGAATAGGAGGACCCAGCACCAAGGTGAACAGGCTGCAGTGTCATCTAGAAGAGCAAGCCCTGTGGCTGTGGTGACAAGGACGGGCCTTTTAGAAGCGCCAACCGCCTGACAACTCAGGCAGCCTCTGGGTGGGACCAGGAGACTGGAGCAGAAGGGACACAGGGGGCGGAAGGGGGCTGGACACTTGGCCCGGGGTCCTCCTTCCCTTCCCAAGGCACTCTGCTGCCTCCCTCCAGCACGAGCTCTGGTCACAAGTCCCTCCGCCAGCCAGGTGGCTCCCCCGGGCCCAGGGGGAAATACATTTCCTCTGGCTCTGGAAATACATTTCCTCTGCCCTCCCGTGAGCTGGCGAGTGGGCTTCAGCCATCTCTCTTACACTCATGTCTGCAGTGTCATGGAAACTGCTGGGGGAGGAGGGGGGGTCGCTCTGTGGTGCTGCCTGGGTGCGCGTTAATAAAATATGTATGTCTTTTCTCTGGAACCTGTATGGGTTCAAATCCATGTTAGTGGCTGTGCAATCTCGGGCAAGTGTCTCAGCTGCTCTGAGCCTGTTTCCTTACCTGCACACTGTGGGGAGGGTTTCCATTTTACAGGGTTCCTATGAAGCACCCGTGAATGAGTCATACAAAGCAGAGCCCGGCTGCCCGAAGCACGGCTCAATTTCTGCTGCTTGCGTCTGTCCAGGCCAGCACAGCCGGGGCCTGGGTGCACTCAGGCTCACTGCCTCTCTGCTGGCCACCAAGCTCCAGGGCTGTCTTGGCTCAATTCTCCGTTCGTGTTGACACGTCACTCATTTCCCCCCACAAGTTCCCCTCTTGGTCAAGCCACTGGGTGCTCACCGGTGACAAAGCTGTTGCCTTTGTAAGGCAGGGCGCCCTCTCTCCTGTGCCTCAGTGTAGCTGTGGCCCTCGCAATCGCCCCGTTCCTCTCCTGAAGTCTCCCCAGCTCAAACTCCAAATGGTCTCAGCTTTTACCTGCACTTTCGTCCCACTTTGAATGCCCTTCCTGCCCTTTTTTTCAGCCCCTCAAACATTTCACCACTCAGGGAGGCCCAGCCTTTCCTTCCTCACATAAAGTTAACCATTTTAAAGGGAACAATTCAGTGGCATTTGCTACATTCACAATGTGTTCACCCAATGCCTCTATCCAGTTCCAAAACATCTCCCTTCACCCCAGAAGGACTGGCTCATGCCTGTAATCCCAGCACTTTGGGAGGCAGAGGTGAGAGGACTGCCTGAGTCCAGGGATTCAAGACCAGCCCGGGCAACTTGGCAAGACCTCATCTCTGCAGTAAATAAATGAGCTGGGTGTGGTGGTGCGCGCCAGTAGTCCCAGCTACTTAGAAGGCTGAGGTGGAAGGATCACTTGAGCCCAGGAGGTCAGGGCTGCAGTGGCCGTGAGCATGCTACTACACTCCAGCCTGGGCAAGAGAGAGAGACTTCTACACACACACAAAAAAAGCACCGCAGAAGGAAATTCTGCACCCACTAAGCAGTCACTTCTCACCCCACTTCCAGTCTGCTTTCTGTCTCCATGGACTGACCTATTAATCTGGACATTCCATATAAATGAAATCACACAGATGAGGCCTTTTGTGTGGGTTTTCTTCACTCAGCATGATTTTTTTTTTTTTTTTTTGAGTTGGAGTCTCACTCTGTTGCCCAGACTGGAGTGCAGTGGCCGCTCCCAGCCACCACAGCCTCAACCTACCATGCCCGGCTAGTTTTTGAGTTGTTGTAGAGACGAGGTCTAGCCAAGTTGCCCGGGTGGGTCTCGAACCTGCGGGCTCAGGCAATCCACTCGCCTCGGCCTCCCAAAGTGCTGGGATTACAGGCTGAGCCACTGAGCCCAGCCAGCATGATGTTTTGAAGGTCATCACACTGCAGCAGGCAGAGCACATCAGTCATTTTTATGGCCAAGGGATTTTCCGTGTGTATGTGTGTGTGTGTATCACATTTCGTCACCACATGTCATCTGGGGAGGGACATGCGGGCTGTTTCTAGTCATTGGCCACTGTGACTGGGGCTGCTATGAGCATGCATGTATTCATATGTGTTTTCAATTCCTGGGGCACACACTTTGGAAGGGAGTCATTGTGCACATGGCAATTCTAGGTTTAGCTTATTTAGAAACTACCAAGGTACTTCCCCAGCAGCTGCACCATGGGACATTCCCTCCAGCCAAGGGCCAGCACTACAATGTCTATATCCTCACCTGTATGCGTGTCTCATTTGTGTGATTATAAGCCATCTTGGTAGGTGTGAGTTGTACCTCACTGTGGTTCTGATTGGTGTCTCCCTGATGAGTAAGGATGTCTAGCAGCTTGTCATGTGCTTGTAGGCCTAATGGTATCTAGCATCTTTTTGTGTGGTTTGTTGGCCATTTGTGTACCTTCTTTGGAGAAAGATCTATTCAAATCCTTTGCTTAGTTTTTAATTAAGCGGTTTGTCTTTTTGTTGTGGAGTTGTACGAGTTCTTTATATATTCTGGCAACCAGACTTTCATCTGATATATGGTTTGCAAATATTTCCTCCTATTTTCTAGGTTGGCTTTTCGCTTTCTTGATAACCACCCTCCTTAATACACAAAAGTTTTAAATGTACATTTTTTTTGTTGTTGCTTTTCCTTTTGATGTCATATCTGAGAATCCACTGCTAAATCCAAGGTCATGAAGATGTGACTCTATGTTTTCTCCTAAGAGTATTATAGTTTTAGCTGCTATATTTAGGTGGTTGATCTATTTTGAGTAAACTTTGTATACAGTGTGAGGCAAGAGCTCGGTTTTATTCTTCTGCAGGTAGATATCCGGTTGTCTTAGCACCATTCGTTGAAGAGATTATTCTTTACTCACCGAATAGCCTTGGTAACCCTGCTGAAAATCAAGCAGGGGCCAAGGCTTCCATAACTATTTCGGTTCCACAAGGATCCATTCTTTCCTCCTTGGAACTTTACACTCCACATCGCTCACCTGGCATTTCCTACCTATGCCCATGCCTTGGTTGGCATCTCTCCTTAACTGCAAGCAATCTGAAGACAGAGTCCTGGAGCAAAATGGGACATGGCAGGTTTGAGGAAGAACGGGCTTGCAGAGACCAGCAGACTCCGCAGGGGAACGGAGCTGCAGTCTTGTGAGAGTGCCTCTATCCTGGCCTCATCTCCCTGCATCTCAAAGACCAAAACAGCCAGCAGTGACTCTCTCTGCCCTGGGGACAGGGGACTATCAGCAGAAATGGGGGACACAGGATCCTGGTGGCAGCCTGCTCTGCCACCTCCAGCCCATGAGCTGAAGCCTGCCTAGCGTCTACCACCAGGCAAAGGCCCATACGCAGGGCGCTCCAGCAATTCAAGCAAGTGACATTCTAGTAAAATTTTACAAAACAAAAGGTTACTTTAGTTTACGTGTGAAAATGATATTGTGGTTATGTGGGGCTTTTTTCCCTCCAGTTTTTTTTTTTTAAGAACTTAAATTATTAATTGAGGCTAAAGTCATATAAAAAATTAACAATTTTTTGGACATTGGAGACTCAGAAGGGGGAGGATGGGAAGGGGAGGAGGGATGAAATATTACCTATCGGTACAATGTGCACAGGTGGGGGTGGTGGGTACACTTACAGCCCAGACTTCTTTGCCACAATACAGTGCATCCATGTAACCAAGAACTTTGTGTACCATCTAAAGCTATTGAAATAAGAAGTCAACCATTTTAAAGTGAATGATCTGCAGACATGTAATATAGTCACAGTGTTGTGTAACCACCACGTCTATCTACTTCCAAAACAGTTAACCACCCTAAAAAAGAAACTCTGCACTCCCAGTTGTGTTTTTTAAAGAACTCCTTTTCAGAGATACATAATGAATTATTTAAATGAACATTTGGGGCCAGGCTCAGTGGCTCAGCCTGCAATCCCACGCTTTGGGAGGCCGAGGAGAGTGAATTGCCTGAGCCTGTGGGTTCGAGACTCGCCTGGGCAACTTGGTGAGACCTCATCTCTACAATAAATCAAAAAATTAGCCGAGCGTGGTAGCACATGCCTGTAGTTCCAGCTACTTGGAAGGCTGAGGCGGAAGGATCGCCAGAGCCCAGCAGGTTGAGGCTGCGGTGGCCGGGAGCGTGCCACTGCACTCCAGTCTGGGCGACAGACTCCAACTCAAAAATAAAAATAAAAATAAAAATAAATTAAATGAACATTCGGGATGAGATTATATGATGTCTGGGACCTGCTTCAAAATAACCTGAAATGAGGGTGGAAAAGTGGGCAGAGGTATAACGATTGGTTAAGAGTTGATAGTTATTAAAATTGGATGACAGAGCCAGGCTCAGTGGCTCAGCCTGTAATCCCGCACCTTGCAAGGCTGAGGTGAGTGGATTGCCTGAGCCTGCGGGTTCGAGACCCGCCTGGGCAACTTGGCGAGACCTCATCTCTACAATAAATAAAAAATCAGCCAGGCGTGGTAACGCGTGCCTGTAGTTCCAGCTACTTGGAAGGCTGAGGCGGAAGGATCGCTGGAGCCCAGCGGGTCGAGGCTGCGGTGGCCGGGAGCGGCCACTGCAGTCTGGGCGACGGAGTGAGACTCCAACCCAAAAAAAAAAGAAAAAAAAAAATTGGATGACAGGCACATAGTATGTTGACAATTGTTGTAATTAGATGATAGGGTACATTATACTATTTTCTGCAATTTTATATGTATTCAAACTTTTTTAGTATTAAAAAGTTTTGACTGGGTGCGGTGGCTTACTCCTATAATCCTAACACTTTGAGAGGCCGAGGCAAGAGAATTGCCTGAGCCCATGAGTTTGAGACCAGCCTGGGCAACTTGGCGAGACCTCATCTCTACAAGAAATCAAAAAATTAGCTGGGCGTGGTGGCACATGCCTGTAGTTCCAGCTACATGGAAGGCTGAGGTGGAAGGACTGCCTGAGCCCAGCAGGTCGAGGCCGCGGTGGCTGTGAGTGTGCCACTGCACTCCAGTCTGGGCAACAGGGTCAGACTCCAACTTAAAAGAAAAAGTTAAAAACCTCACTCTGTGGTTGAGTGGCTAGGAGAGAGAGAGAGAGAGAGAGAGAGAGAGAGAGAGAGAGAAAGAGAGACAGAGAGAGAGACAGAGAGAGAGACAGAGAAACAAGTTTAAAAGAAAATCTAAAATAAACCATGACTTTTCAACTAAATAAGCTATCAGACGAATTGAAAGGAGGTTGGTCACTGCTGAAAACTAGTTTGGTGTCGCAGAAGATTGAAAGGTAGACATAACATGTATCAAAGTTATGGAAAAAAATAATTATTCAAAAGGAAAAGAAAGAGAGAAAAGACACGAAATTTACAGAGTACATCCAGGACAACCTAATTTATGTATAATAGGAGGTCCAGGAGGAGAAGAAGAAACAAGGAGGAAAAGTAATCAGTGGACAAGATTCAAACTGCTATCAAAAATACCACCAACTCTAGTCTAGACTGACAAGAAAAACATACCATCAGGCATATCCTAGTAAAATCACTACCTAAAATGTCTGAACTCTAAAGATAAAGAGAAAATGTTACATGCTTCCAAATGAAGAGAGCTAGTTAATACCTTCTACAAAGAAAATAACAGACTGGCATTTGACTTATCTGCAAATCTAGAAGCCAGAATACCATCTGTTAGGCTGAGACAAAGAGACATGATCTAAAAACCCTATATCTCATCAAGATATCATTTATTTGTCAAGAAGACATACAAGAAAACTAGTAACAGGCCGGGCATGGTGGCTCATGCCTATAATCCCAGCACTTTTGGAGGCCAAGATGAGAGGATTGCCTGAGCCCACAGGTTTGAGACCAGCTTGGGCAACCTGCAACTTGAGACCTCATCTCTACAATAAATAAATAAAAATAAATTAGCCAGGTGTGGTGGTGGATGCCTGGAAGCTACTTGGAAGACTGAGGTAGAAGGATCGCCTGAGCCAAAACAAAACAAAACAAAACCAAAAGCCAACAACAAAAGAAAACCGGTAACTTTATGTTATTCTATCAATAAACGTAGAGAAAATATTCTATTTTCAAGTGCAACAAAAATTATAAAGTACTTGATATTAACTGAACTATTTCCTTTAATGCAGAATCAAGGAAAATAAAAATAAAAAAACAAAGAAATTAACTGAGCCATAAAGATACAGGACTCAGCCAGGTGTGGTATGGCTCATGGCTGTAATTCCAGCTCTTTGGGAGGCTGAGACAGGAGGATCGCTTAGGCTAGGAGTTGAGACCAGCATGGACAACATAGCAAGACCCTATCTCTATTAAGAAAAAAAAAAAAAAGTGGCCGGGCGTGGTGGCTCACACCTATAATTCCAGCACTCTTGGAGGCCAAGGCGAGAGGACTGCCTGAGCCCACAGGTTCAAGACCAACCTGGGCAACTTGGTGAGACCTCATCTTTACAATAAATCAAAAAATTAGCCAGGCATGGTGGTGCGTGCCTATAGTCCAGCTACTTGAAAGGCTGAGGTGGAAGGATCAACTGAGCCCAGTAGGTTGAGGCTGCGGTGGCTGTGAGCAGTATGCCACTGCACTCCAGCCTGGGCAACAGAGTGAGACTCCGACTCAAAAAAAAAAAAAAAAAAAAGATAAAAGACCTAAATGAAGAAAGACTTACATGTTAAAAAAAAAAAAAAGAAATAAAGAAAAAGAAAATAATATTTAAAAAAAAACAAAAATAGCTGGGCTCAGTAGCTCAGCCTGTAATCCCGTGCTTTGGGAGGCTGAGGTGAGTGGATTGCTTGAGCCCATGGGTTCGAGACCCGCCTGGGCAACTTGGCGAGACCTCATCTCTACAATAAATCAAAAAATTGGGGGGGGCGTGGTAGCGCACGCCTGTAGTTCCAGCTACTCGGAAGGCTGAGGTGGAAGGATCGCCAGAGGCCAGCAGGTCGAGGCTGCAGTGGCCGGGAGCAGCCACTGCACTCCAGTCTGGGCGACAGAGTGAGACTCCAACTCAAAAAATAAAAAAAAAATAAAAAATAAAAAAAATAAAAAAACACAAAAAGCAACCACCACCAACCAAGTCTATATGCCCAAATTAAGTACAGGGGTGATCTAATTCTTAATAAGGACTAGAAACCTAGACGCTTCAGAAGGAAATAAATATATTAGACTATGAAAAAAAATAAAATGCATTTAAATGGCAAAAGATACCATGAGAAGTCAATGGGCAAATGATGAATTTGGGGGAAAATTATAGATTATTATTTTTGTCATACAGAAAATCTCTAAAAACTGGCAAGAAGAAGACATGCAACACAATGGGAATACAGGTGGAACAAAATTCACACCAGAATCCACAAGCAATTCTCATAACAATATTCATACATTATTCAGGTGTGGTGGTGCACGCCTGTAGTCTCCTCCGCTTGAGAGGCTGAGGGACAGGACCACTTGAGCCCAGGAGTTCAAGACCAGCTTGTGCAACATAGCAAGACCCTGGCTCTTGGCGGGGGGGTAAGAATAATAACTATTTCTTATTGTTTGCTGATAGAGATGTGAACTGCTACAACATTTTTGAAAAGCAAACTAGCAAATACTTAAAATTAAAAATGCATATGTTCTTTGACCCAGTAATCCCATGGTTGATTTTTGTTACTGCTGTAATCCTACTGCTTGGAAATAGGGCCACCAGATGTGAAGACACATGTAAATTTCTTTTGCAGAATTACCCACAGTGGCAAAACATTAGAAACAAAGCAGATGTCCATTTACGGGGTAACCGCTGAATAAAATATGGGTATCTACCCTGTGGAATATCACGCAGCCATGAAAAAGACTCCAGCAGTGCTCCCAGTTGACTTGAAAGGATTTCCACTACACGGGGATGCTCAGATCACATGGAATGATGGATACAGACACCAGCTGCAAACCGTAAAGCACTAACCAAACAAATGTGAGGTCAGGTAACGCGTTTGTGCTGATATCTGAAAATGCAGTATGAATAAAATGGCACCTTCTGTCTGTTCAGGCTTCCAACTGAGCTCGGCACCAGTGCTCCTTCCTGGCTGAGGTTTTGAGGCATCTAAGGTTTGCCATGAAGACTGCCATGACAACCCTAGGCCAGGGGCACACAGTGATACCTTGTTTATCAGCGTCCTTAGGGAATGAGGAGTCCTCACAAGTTACTTTTCTAAAGACCAGACGCTTTTCCTTTGTGGTGCCAAAACATCTTGAATTTGAATTTTTAAAATAAAAACCTTGCCAAAACGTACTAGTCAAGAGGACATTATGAATATCCTTTATAGCAATGCCAGGTAATACAGTGCAGGGGACAGTTTTCACTTTTTCTATCACTTCCATCAAAATCTAGCAGTCTGCTGTCAATTCCAAAACACCTTCCAACCACCCTTCATCAGACTGCAATTTCCAATCATTTTCATGCTGACTGGAAAGCTAGAAAATCAAGTTTGCTAAGAGTTGCATATCAGATGCCAGTCAGTATAATACTAAATAAAGAAAAATAAAATAAAAGCTTTTGGATTGTGAATGTGCCTTCAGGAACTATCCCTGAAAACTTCCAGAGGGCCATCTTCCAGACGGGTGAGTGGTGCCATTACTGCAAAGTCACTCCCTCACCTGTATGGAGGTGCTGATCTAAAGGGTGGAGGCTTGCCCACAGGTAAGACACACATTATGACCCAACAGAACTGTGCCTGTCGGCTACCACAGCCTCTCAATAAGCAAGTGAAGGCTGGGTGTGGTGGCACACGCCACTTTGGGAGGCCGAGGTGGAAGGATTGCTTGAGCCCAGGAGTCTGAGACCAGCCTGGACAATATAGCGAGAGCTCATGTCTACAAAAAAAAAATCACAAAAATTAGCTGAGCATGGTGGCACACACCTCTAGTCCCAGCTATTCAGGAGGCTGAGGCGGAAGGATCACCTATGCCCAGGAGGTCGCAGCTGTGGTGAGCAGTTATCATGCCACTGCATTCCAGCCTGGGCAACAAAGTAAGACCCCTGCTTAAAACAAACAAACAAACAAACAAAAAGAGCAATGAACAAGAGAAGCAGCTGAGGAAGGATACAGGAGCTTAGGCTGTCTTTCACCTTTATTTGGGCTCAAGTGAATTTCCTCATGTGACTAACATTTAGACTGCCTATCCCTCACCAGCCACCATTTTAAAACTGAAATATAACGTAGAACAAAACACAGTTCTTCCCTAAAATAACTTACGATCTATGAGAAAGTTTCTGAAAGGTATTCCCAAACCATCTGTAGTTTTTGCCATATCCCAATGCCTAATATTATCTAATATTTTAATAGACTATCTAAATTAATTATATTTTTCCCAATACAAATATATAACAAAATAAAAACCGATTTTCCTGTTAAACCACTTGCATCACCTAGGATGTCATTAAGCCATGACACTTTGGAGACACCAATCTGGTGGGATCACATTACTGATCTGTCATTAAAGCTCAAGTCAGGCATGGTGGTGACGCCTGTAGTTCCAGCTACTCGGGAGGCTGAGGCAGGAAGATCACTGGAGCCCATTAGTGCTGCAGTGAGCTAATGACTATGCTACTGCATAGAGTCCCACACAGAGCTGAGCACATCGCCAAGCTGACCTCGGCTTCAAGGGCCTGCAAACACAGAAGACCAGAACCACCTTCAGAAAGACACTTGGATCCACACCTAGAAAGAAGCCTGATGGAGATGGCCACGGCCAAGGACACTGAAGAATACATGACCGTTATTGATGAGCCGGTGACCACTAAAGA
Organism: Tarsius wallacei; assembly: GCA_963574415.1. NCBI lineage: Eukaryota > Metazoa > Chordata > Mammalia > Primates > Tarsiidae > Tarsius > Tarsius wallacei. Next base: position 2,588 of record CAUYQG010233905.1, on the reverse strand, counting down.
CGAGAAGGACTGATATGGAGCCTTGGACAAGTGGCTAGAGAAGATGAACAAGGGAACAATCTATTTCCAATGATATATGCAAAGAGAAAGCCATACTTCAACAAACTGACCTCAACCCTTAATTGCTTTGTTTCTAACAAGCTGGAGAAGATGTTTCTGCCTGTAGTGATTTTGGTATCAGCCAACAACTGACCTCCCGAAGGAAATAAAGCGAAAGCTAAACAACTCTTGGCAGCAAAGAATAGACACCGGGAGACCCTAAGCTACTTTCAAGTGCAGAATTCCCTCTCCTGGACCTGAAAGGTTGAAATACAACGCAGAACAAGACACAGTTCTTCCCTAAAATAACTTATGATCTATGAGAGAGTTGCTGAAAGGTATTCCCAAACCATCTGTAATTTTTGCCATATCCCAATGCCATCTATACCTAATATTATCTAATATTTTAATAGACTATCCAGATCAATTCTATTTTTCCCGACAAAAATATATAACAAAATAAAAAGGGGGACTTGGCCAAGGTCAGGCTCATGTGCCCAAAGTCATATTCAGCACAGCCAAAGGCTGGCCCCAGCGGCATTCTGTCCTTTGGTGGCAAGAACAACCAGACACATCAGTCAGGCCCCCAAGCCATCCCAAGGCAGGTAAGGCATACTCTCAGGGGCTGGAAGCCAAGCAGAGGCAAGGATTTCAGATGATGGAGTCAGAGCAGATAAGCTGGAGAAAGAGGTCAAGTGAAGGGGTGGAACTTAATTGGAATACACGTAAAGCTTGCATCTGGTCATGAAAATTGGCAACACAGATATCAAGTATAAGCCAAGATGTGAGGAAGAAGTCAAACAGGAGCGCGTGCAGGCAAGGCCTGCCTCTAAGAGTGAGGAATCTGAGGGGGCCGCCGAGAGAACACACATCAGCTAAGGGCTTGTTGCGGGTCCCGAGAAGGGACAAGGAACTGGAGACCCTGTGCGTGCAGGGCAGAGGAGACCATGTGCAGAGTGGTCATGTTGCATCAGAGGAGGGAGACAGAGATGCCCGCACCTCTGTGCTTAGGAGAAATCCGGCAAACAAAGGGTGAACTAGAGAACAATGGCTCAAGGTGGAGACGCCAGAGGACTCTCAGAGGGAGACAGGGAGAAGGAGCCCAGGGGCTCCTTGAGGGAAACGCCAGCCCTGAGGTTGGCTCCGTCTGGTTTCGTGAGAAGGGCCCGTGCCACCACACTGCGGGGTGAGCTACTGGATATGGGTGCCTGAGTGAGTCCCTTTTGTCCCTCTCCATGCCACCCAGAGATCAGGCCAAGTGCTATGGGGGCTATGGCAATGTCGGGCTTCACCCCCAGAGGCACAAGAGTTAGATCAAAGACAGGACAGCCAGCTGAGCTCTGGGTGAGAAATCTCCATTCTGGTTTTCTATCCTGAGCACCAGAGGGCCCTGACAGAGGAAACTGGCTCACTCGGAAACCCTACGCTGTGCCGGCTGAAGGGAGGCCAGGATTCTCAGCAGCGACACCTACAATATGGTCACAGAAATCCACAGCATTCCCAGGATCAGAAGCAGAAACTCCAACCAGAGGCTGCCCAATGGTCACAGACCAGCATGAGCTCAATATCCCGTGTGTGTGTGTCACAAAGATTCCTTCTGCCTGCTCTTGGGCATGCATTATCTCAGTTAAAGAGGTATACCTTGGTCATGAGGAATCTCATCTCTTTGAAATTTTTTAGTTCACTGGGCTGCTTGGAGAGATTAGGCCATGAATCTTAGCTATTCATGATAGAAATTGGCTAATGCCAATATAAGCAAGCTGTTGATACAAACCTTCAATAGCTAAAAGGCAACAGGGTGAAGTCTAGACACAAGTTCATGGGAGCTCACATGCCATAACAGATTATGTCACCCATCCAGGGGAATCAATGTGTTAGTTAAGAGGTTTGCAAGCAATTTGGATGGACGCAGAGTCTATAATACTGAGTGATCTATCACAGAAACAAAGAACTGAGTATCACAGTTCTCACTCATAAGCGGACCTTGAACAATTACGGTAATACTATAAGAAAAGGACTGGCAATAGTGGGAAACTGCCCAGGGGGAGGGGTCGGAATTGGTAGTAGTGGGAATCTGCCGGGGAAGGGGGTGGGGCACACCTCATCAACAAGGGTACCTGCATAACGAACATTTGTGTACCTAACCCTGAAATGTACCCCACATCTTTAAAACAAAAAAATTAAAAAAGAAAAGAAAAAGAGGGTAGCAAATGTATAACTCTACCAAGACAACAGCATTTCCTTTTTTTTCTTTTTTTTTGAGTTGGAGTCTCACTCAGTCGCCCAGACTGGAGTGCAGTGGCCGCTCCCGGCCACCGCAGCCTCGACCTGCTGGGCTCCGGCGATCCTTCCGCCTCAGCCTTCCGAGTAGCCAGAATTATACGCATGCGCTACCACACCCGGCTAATTTTTTGATTTATTGTAGAGATGAGGTCTCGCCAAGTTGCCCAGGCGGGTCTCGAACCTGCGGGCTCAGGCAATCCACTCACCTCAGCCTCCCAAAGCGCTGGGATTACAGGCTGAGCCACTGAGCCCGGCCAACAAGAGCA
>CAUYQG010233904.1:0-12566 GCA_963574415.1 Tarsius wallacei | reverse complement strand
GCAATTGGGAAAGATCAATAAACAAAGGCAGCTGTTGAAAAATTCTCTAAGCACTTCTCAAAAGAAGACATACGGGCAGCCAACAGACACATGAAAAAGTGCTCAACCTCACTCATCATCAGAGAAGTGCAAATCAAAACCACACTGAGAAACCACATAACCCCTGCAAGAATGGCCATCATTAATAAAACAAACAACAGAAGCTGGCGAGGTTCTGGAGAAAAAGAAATTCTTCTACAGTGCTGGTGGGAATGCACACTAGTACAACCTCTTTGGAAGACAGTGTGGCAATTTCTGAAAGAACTAGAAATTGACCTTCCATATGACCTAGCAATTCTGCTATTGGGAATATACCCAGAGAAACTCAAATTATTCTACAAAAAAGATATCTGCACATGTATGTTTGTTGCAGCTCTATTCACAATAGCAAAAACCTGGGACCAACCATGTTGCCCCTCAAAGCTGGACTGGATTTAAAAAATGTGGTACATATACACCATGGAACATTATGCAGCCATAAAGAAGTAAGGACAAATATATGGACTTTGCAGCAACTTGGATGGATTTGGAGTCGATCATACGCAGTGATTTATCACAGAAACAAAGAACAGAGTTCCATATGTTTTCACTCATACGCAGACCTTGAACAATTATAATGATATAAGGAAACGATTGGTAGTAGTGGGAAACTGTCAGGGGAGGGGGGTGGGATTGGCAGTTGAGGGAAACTGCCAGGGGAGGGAGCAGCACACCTCATCAACAAGGGTGCCTGCATGATCAATGTTTGTATACCTAACCCTCTAGTGTACCCCACATCTTTGTAATAAAAATTAAAAGAAAAAGTTTGAAGGAACATTTACTCAAGGCTTAGTTTATGTTGAATTGCGATAGTATGAGTAACTTTTTCTGGTGCCAAAAAAAGAACAGAACCTCACCCTAAAACACTGAAAACCTCTATCTTGACAATTGAGTCAAACTGAATTTCAATTCTTAGGGTTTGTTCCACTTGTGTATTACCCTTGTGACTTTCTAGACTGTCATACTTTATCTCTCCTTACTCTTTCCATTTACCTAATAATCCAAGAATCTAATATTCTGAATTTCAATTAAATACAAGATATCTCCTTGATAATTTTTGGTGTTATTGTTACAGTAAATTTGGCCTTCTCCAGAGAATCAAACAAATAAGCACAATTGGTAAGTTGGAATTTACCAAACTTAATTTATGCTTACTTCGTGATTTCTTTCTAATCCCCTCCACCATTCAAGTGCATTCAGCAAGAATTTGATTGTACCTACTTTATGCCTCAGCACATATAAAAGAAAGGGAAAACATGATTCCTAACCAGCAGAAGCAGATCATCTAGCTGGGATTTATTTGTCACTGCCATGTGCAAAGCACTATATTTAAGGTATGTTCACCTTATAGTAACAGTCATACAACAGCAACAACAGAAAATTGGATTGAAAAGAAATGACTTTGGATGCAGTCCCATTTATATTCAAAGACAGTCATCAGTTACTTTCTCTGCCATGCCCAATATACTCTTCCAATTTTCTATTTTAACTAATTTTGTCCATGTCCCATGAAAGACATAGCCCTACCTTACATTACTCTATCTGCTCTCAACAAGACCTGATTGAACCAGTTGAGCACTCTTGATCAATAGAAGCAATTCATAAACTAGGGAGAGCCAATCAATCACATCATGTCTCTCTCTCTCTCTCTTTAACTAAGAGGAAAGGGACTCATGTTGTAGTAAGCACTGGACTGTGAGATCACTTATAATCAAAACAAAGCCAAATGTGAGTTAGAGACAGAGAGAGAATGAACATTGCCTTAGAGTGAAAAAATGACTAAGATTCTTCCTATCCTTGTAGACAAGTGCCTTTGCAATGTGACTTTGCAGTTCCTCACATCAAAGTTATTTCTGTATTCATTGAATCTAGACTCGGCCATGTGACTTGTTTGGCCATGTGTCAAAGCAGAAGTTTAAAATGTGCTTGTGTATTGGAGTCTGCTCTCTCCCCCCCGCCCCCGTCCCCGATGTTCTTTGGCACCTTGAGGTTACCATGTAAGGAAACCCAGGCTGGCCTACTGGAGTATGAGAGATAATGAAGAGCAAAGATGTGCTGCCCAGCTGAGAGGTTCCCCTACCCCAGCCCCTCTGCCAACTGCCAGATATGTGAGAGGGACCATCCCAGGTCACAGAGCCCAGCTGAGCCACCAGATGTCTACAGAGATCAGCAGAGTCAGCCCAGACCTGAAGAACCTCCTGTTGATCCACAAAATTGGAAGAAATAATAAAAGTTTGTTGTTTTAACCCCCCAAAAATAAAATAAAGGAGTTATAGAGAAGTAAGGGAGAAAAAATACATTTCCTTCTTTTGTGATATGAATTATACTTAAGGCAATAAGAAGGAAAGTATACATTTAAATTATCAATAGTTGAAGCATTATAACGTCAATGCTTTTTAAAATCAATTTATTTTTTTCTGTTTACTGTCAGCAAACAGAAAATAAGACATGAAGTTTTATTGATTGTATCACAGTGACATTGTAATGAATACATTCTGAAAGAGATCACTAGGACCATACCTCAAAGAACCTGCAGCTCAAAGAGTTTCTGGGTATAAGTGACACTTTTGAATTGTATGGTAAGGTCCATTTCAAATTTTTAATTAGATGTTTGCATATGTATTTCTTTTGACCATTAAAGTTTCACCTAAAATTTGTCTTTTAAAAGATTTCATTAGAAACAGTCATGTTTGCATTGTTCTTTGAAGTTTTTGCTTATTGGTGTATTAAACTGAAAAGTATTTTCTCGTCTTCACACCCAAAGGGATAAAGACAAAACATTTTGAGATGCATGCAAAATGCCAAAATTCAGGGAGCTGGATGTAAAAACTTTGGTCCTCACTTCATTCCTTGGATTTTGTTGTATTCACTCTTGCGTGACAATGGCTACAACCACAGAAAAACAGAAAATGAAGCCAGTCTAGACTATCATCCTTATAAATCAATCTAATCTTTTTGCCAAAGACACTTTCACCTTAGTTCACTTTTGCCCCCTGAATTATGGCCCGTGAATTATCCCTGACATAATCTGAGTCTTTTCAAAGACTGATTTCAAGTGTTATGTTATATCAGATATGCCTCTCTGAATTTCATTGGTAGTATTTGCTGTGACATTGTTTTGGGTTTGTTTTCCAGATGCCAATCTTTTTTATGCCTTTTAATTTATTGCATTTATTTTTCACATCCTTTTAACTTATTGCATTTATTTTACTTACATCTATCTTTTCTGTGCCTCTTCTTATTTTCCCTACATATTTTACTCTTTTTTGCCTTTCTTTTAATCTCCATTTCTGTGATTTTTTTCTTTCTTCTTTATCAGATTCTGTCAGTTTACAATCCACATTCTGTTGTTTTTTTATAGCAGTGAACTGCTTTAGTAAAGCCTTTTGAGTGGTGTAAAAAGTGGCATATACAATATATTGTTTTAAGAAACTTTAGTTATTTTTCTATATATTAAGATCCTTTCCCTGAAGAAAGTTATAATCTGTTGGTGAGGGTTCCACCTATATGAATCTTTCAGAATTTACATACTAAGTTGTCTTTTTTGTCTATACTTTCTCTCCTGCTTCTTTTTTGCTTGATTTACTACTATTATTATTACTCTAAAATTCCTAGAAATATGAAATATAGTCAGAGTTCAAAAACCCCTCATTATGAAATATACTGAAGTTATAATTCAAAGGCTGGATATTTAGATAATTTTCTGGTCATAATGGCAGTCAACATTTGTTAAGTTTTAATTAGAGGTAGATAGTTCATAGGGAACAAGATAGTTTGCAGGATTGGGTTAGCTTTGACTTTGCTGGTTAAATTTCACTTTCATGGGAACTATCTGGGTGCATTTTCTATGTTAATACGTCCAAGTTTGATGTAGTTTTACCAAATTGGTATTGATTGTGGCAATCCTTTGCAATAGCAATGTGAAGTTCCTCTATTTCATTTTCCTGATTCTGAATTGTAAGCGTAGTACACAGTTTTGTTCTAGGTAGAGAGTATAGCTTATTAATATCATTTCAATTTTTAGATATAATGTAAATATTTGTACTAGATAAAGTTTTCTTCCAAGTAGGAAAACTCAAGAAATAAATCCACAAGCTCAAGTTTTTGTTTTTGTTTGTTTTTTGTTTGTAATCAAATACTGTAGTCAAATATTGTAATCAAGTGCTGGAAAAAAACAATGACCTTTTGATTACAATACTGACATTTTTATGCAGAGTGTATGAAAGGACCATGTAGCTCAGGATAAAAGTGCAAGAGAATATTTGTGAACAAGGAATAACCAGGGAAGAGAATTGGTGACTTGACAGGCAGAGATGGAGCAATCTGCTCCTTGGCAAGGGAATTAGAGACAGCAGATCTCATTAGCGTAGCTGCTAATAACTCAGGGGACCCAGTGTGAGCCAGGGCATGCCTGTGAGTGTGTGCACAGCATGAGCAGAGACTAGATAGTAACAGCAGTTATACGTTTTGCAAAGAGATTCAGAATATATCTAGAATATTTTAGAGTGATTAATAATTATAATGCAAGAGTATGAATTAGAGTATTGGAGGAAACAATTTGTGATTTGGGCAAGAGGCTTTTCACTTGTGAGATAGGTAAAGAAGTATGTTTTAAGTGGGTTATGAAATGAATGAGTGATAAGAAAGTTGAAGCAGGAGATGTAGATGACTTAAGAAGATGACCTGTCAAGGAAAGGAAGAATGATCAGATATAAGCTTGATGCTGGAAAAGAAAAGTGTACTGTTAAAAGTGTACCCTTTTTTAAGCTGTAGGAGGCCTAAAAAAAGACATGTTCTAAAGAAATAAAAAATTTTAAAAAATTCAAGGAAAATTTATTATGTGAGTTCCCTGAGAATTTGGAAAAATGACCGAAATTAACTCTGAAAATTGTGAATATGGATAATTTAAAAGTAGGTACAATGTTAAAAATAAAGACAGAACTCAAAAATGGACTTGGTCATTAGAACCCAAATACTGGTTTTGAGGTATGAGCAGAAGTGAAATTTTGACATCTTGCCCTATGTATGAGGGTCAAACTGTCAAATTAAATTTGTAAAAGAAGATTTTTTAAAAAATTTGATAAACAGTCTGAAAGCAATGGTGATGAGAGCTGACAGTTTTAAATCTTAGGATATAACATATTCAGTCATAAGTTGGTATTTTGAAATACATGAGTATTTGAAAAAACAAGAGTAAGATTAGGAACCAAAGCATTACAAGTGAAAGTTAAAAATTAGATAGATGCTACATTAGTAACAGATAGATAGATCAGAGAGAGAGAGAGAGAGAGAGAGAGAGAGAGAGAGAGAGAGAGAGAGAGAAAATGATAGGTGATACATTAAAAGAGATGACAAAAATAGGTAGATAGATGATAGAAAGGTAGAAAATTTATAGACATTTAGAGTTTATAATGCTCAGTGATCTATCACAGAAACAAAGAACGGAGTACCACATGTTCTCACTCATAAGCGGACACTGAAAAATTATCATAATACTATAAGAAAGGGATTGGCAGTAGTGGGTAATTGCCAGGGAAAGTGGGCACACTTCATCAATAAGGGTATCTGATCTCAAACCAGGCGAGGTGGGGACCAAAGTGTGGCCCAAACTTTACTTGTACAATGGTCATTTGTATACGTAATACTGAATTGTACCCTACATCTTAAAAAAAAAAAAGAAAAAAAATTGACTTTAAAAAAAAGAAAATATATAGACAGATGATAGATGCATAGATAAGTGAGTAACTGATAGATGACAGAAAGATAAAAATAGAAAATAGATAGGTGAATAATATATAAATGATAGCTAGATGATAGATTAAATAGATGATACATAGATAAATAATAGATATGTAATAGATGTAAAATAATATTTTCATTTCTGCAAAAATTAAGAACATTTAAAGATCTACCATATTTTCTTTTTTTTTGTTACCATATTTTCTTGATTGAAGGAATCCAATCTAGAAATTGTCAAATAAGATGTAAATTATTTCTGGATGAAACAGACTGACAATATTCATACATTTTAAAATAAATTTGCCATACAACCGAGTAATTATTCTTCTTGGTACTTACTCAAGAGAAATGAAAATGTAAATGCACATAAATATTTATTCAAGTATGCCAAAATCAGCTTAAACTGAAAAGATTGCAGACACCCAACAAAATGAATAGATTAAACATAAAGTATATATGTACAATCAGAGTGGGACTTATCTATAAAAAGGAACAACATATTGATATATGCAGAAGCATGAATGACTCAAAACTATGTACTGAGCTGAGGGAAGACAAACAGGCACATTTTGTATGATTTCATATATTTGACATCCTGGAAAGTGCCAATTTACATAGCCAGAAAACATCATTGGTTGCTTGAGGCTAGGGATAGAGGAAGACTTGACTGAAAAATAGAATGAAGAAATATTTGGTAGTTATAGAAGTATCCTGTATTTTTATTGTGAATTATTTATTTACTCATGCAGATTGTATTACTCATTGAATTGAACATATTAAAAAGATGTAGTTCACTGTATGCATCATGTTTCAGTAAATTAAACAAAAAATGCAAATGACCTGAACATCTTAATATATGGATGCAATTAATAGACTAAATAAAAATAAAATCCAGCAGCCTGTTTTTTACAAGAGATGCATATTAATTACAAAAATTCATTAGGCTCAAAATAAACAGATGGGCAAGATATACTATGTAAACACTAATCCTAAAAAATCTGAAGTAACTATATTAATATATGACAAAATATGCTTCAGGAAAATGGAAAAGACAAGTGATAAAATAAAATATTCTCTAATGATAAAGGAATCAACTCATCAAAGAAACATGAACATATTAAATGTGTATAAACACAATAATAGAGATGCAAAATACACAGAGCACAATTGTAACAAATCTGAAGTTAAAAATGGGCAAATCCATATCTACAGGTTTAGATTTCAGTCTTTCTCTCTCAATAATTGAGGTAAGTAGAGCACCAGTAAGGATAGAGATGACTTGAGTAATCTCATCAAAAGCTTGGAGTAGTTGACATTACAGAAGTTGTATCCCAACTGTGAAATAGCCCTTATTTTCGAGTGTGCATGCAGCATTCACAAAGATAAATTTTATGTTGGGCCATAAAAGAAATGATAGTATATTTTAAAAGTTTGAACCTTATTGAGCGTATTCTTTGATCAAAATAGAATTAACAGTGATGAAAATATGTATCTGCTATAAGGAAACTGCCAGGGAGGGAGGGAAACACCTCATCAACAAGGGTACCTGCGTAATGAACATTTGTATACCTAACCTGAATTGTACCCCACATCTTTAAAAGAAAATAAAAGAAAACATGTATCTGGAAAATCTTTCACTATTGGGAGTTTAAACAAAAAAATTTTAAATAGCCCAGGGATCATAGACAAAAGTTCAGGAAATATTCAGAATTCAATGTATTAAAGTGTGTGAGATACAACTAAAGCAATGCCTTGAGGGATATTTACAGCTTTAGAGGATATTAGATATTTTTAAAAGGTTTAAAATCAATTTTTTTTTCTCTTTAAGTAGCCAGTAGAACAGAGAGCATATTAAGCCCAACGCAACATGATGGAAATAAGAAATAAATATGTGAACAGAAATCATTTGAATTAATCAATAGAGAATATATATATATATTTATTTTTTTGCAGTAATTTTTAAAGTAATTTATATTTTTCTTAAAGTGAAGCATGAGACCTGGAAATTTAATTCTTAGTTTTAGCTTTTCTTTTAAACTATTTTTTATTTTAGTGTTGTGGGGTATATGTGACAATTTACTACACACAAATACGTTCCATGCAGATGAGGTTTGGTCTTCTAGAGGTCCTTCTCTCCCCCAATAGTGGACCTGGTACCCAGTGTGTGATTGTGTGCCTCTTATCTCTTCTCCCTCCCTCCTTCCTTTAGCAGTGCCCAGTATCAGTTATTCTCAACTTTATTTTAATATAAGTAAAGAGATACTAAGAAAAGCATGGGAAAAGTTAAGAAAAGCTTCATAGTGAATAGGCATGATGAAGGTTTGCAAGCTAAGATGGAAGAATAGATGGAGATATGTCCTTTGTCAATGATCCACATCATTGGTAATATTCCTGAAACAACCTATAGGAGTGGACATTTTTGGTACAAATTTACGTGATACAAATGCAATTTTGTTACATGCAGACATTACATAGTGGTCAAGTCAGGGCTTTAGGGGATCCAGCACCTGAATAATGTGGTCATTAAGTAATTTCTCATCATTCAGCCCCCCACCCTTCTGAGTCTTCAATGTCAATAATTCCACTATGTCCATGTGTACAAATTATTTAGCTCCCACTTATAAATGAGAACATGTGGTGTTTGACTTTCTGTGTTTGGCTAATTTAACTTAAAATAATGACCTCCAGTTCCATCCATGTTTCTGTAAAATACATGATTTCATTCTTTTTTAAGGTTGAATAGTATTCCATGGTGTATATACTAGGGGGACCCCCCCAAAAAACGAAAATACTTTTGAAGGGTAGGCCCCTTGTAAAACAGGCCTTCCACTGGGTAAGTTTCTGGGAACCCATCAGCATCAGTGTAGCAGCTAGTATTGTGGTGAGAGGCTGCGTTTGGCTTCATTGAAATATTTTTTGGAGATTCTTTCAACGTGTTTGCCTATTTTATGATGGATGATTTAGAGCATACCTGCCCACACCTCACTGAGTGTTCAGCAGTTGCTGGCCAAAAACAGTATGACCTCCATGCCCCACCCTCCATATTCACCCAATCTCACCCTGAGCAACGTTTTTTTGTTTCCCCAGATGAAAAAAAGTCCTCAAAGGGAAGCATTTTGCCAATGAGGAAGAGATGAAACAAAACTTGACAGAATCACTAGAAGATATCAAAATTTACAAGTTCAAAAACTGTTTTGAGCAGTGGAAAAAGCATCTTGATAGAAATATTGCATCAAACAGAGAATACTTTAACGGAGACTTAAGTTTAAACATGCAAGAATAAATACACAAGTTTTTATAAATAAATTCACCTCTTTTGAGTCCATCCTTGTACACCACATTTTTCTTATTCATTTATTCCATATCTTTGCTATTGTGAATAATGTTGGAATAAACATATGGGTGCAGGTTTATTTTTGATAAATTAATTATTTTCCTTATGGATAGATAGCCAGTATTAGATCTGCTGGATCCAGTGGTGGGAAGGGAAGTCTTGTGTATCAGGACTGCCCTGTTTCCATAGTAGCATGCTTGTCTATGTGCACAATTAGAAGGTAGCAGAAGCACGGAAATGTTTTAGAAGTCATGATGAGACTGGGATTATTGTATGCAATTATTCTGCAAATGTTGATTGGGTACTTTTATAGGCACTGGATATAAAGTATTCAGAAAGCTTGGAAGACCCTTCTCTTATGGAGGTTCCTATTTTTGTGGGAAAAGGTAAACAAACAAGTAAACAATGAAATGCATCCTATATCAGTGGTTGACCAGCATGCTGTGAAAAATAAAATAGAGAGAACAGTGTTGAGTGAGACTAAAGGGATCGATGGAGGAAGTCATAAGATATTTGAAGAAAGATTACTCCAGTCAGAGAGGGGAACAAGGGCAAACATCCCAGTATTCATATATCTCTGCCATATAGGGAGTGTGGGAACAGATGAGGTCAGGGAGAAGGTAAACATCAGTTTAGGTGTGGCCCTATATGATTCACATGGACTTTGGCATTTCCTGTGGCTAAGAAAGAAGGCAAAGGAGAACCACGAGCTCATTTGTGTTTTTAAAAGAACATTAAATTGCTTTGCTTAGAATGGTTTGTGGGGAATAAATAAAGTCAAACCAGACAAAGTGGGGACCAAAGGGTGGCCCAAAGTTTACCTGTACGGTGACCACTCATCTACCCAATCCTGAATTATACCCTATATCTTTAAAATAAATAAAAATAAATTTTAAAAAAGAAAGCATTCTGGACATCCAAATACTAAATCATCTTGGTTGAAACAAGGGTAATGGGGAGATAAAGCTGGTAGCAGTTGATGATAGATGAAATGTGAAGTAGAGAGACAGAGGAGTGAAGAATAACTGTACACATGGACAATTCAACCCCCAAAGAAAGAGGATGGACAGAGAGTAGAGAAGGCGTTATCTGACAACACTTGAAAATTTTATAGTGATGATTAACATCACAAGATGTGTATATCTTCTGGGATCATGATGTTTGAGTGTATTTAGAATACGTTTGCACAGAAAACAACTTGACATAAGAGTGCTTTGGAAACTATTACTCAGTCTACAAAAGATATATGAGACTGTCTTTCCATTTTGCTCTATGCTAAAATGTTTCTTCAGTACATTGTGGAACACTCAGGGAAAATTACATTTAGTCTATTTTACACAAAGTATTAAGAATAAACTCTGAAATATTTATTTTGAAATTAACATAGAACTTTTATTCTTCCGGCTTTTCAGAAAAATAAGCGTTTCCAACCAACAGCTCCCTTCTGTGAAACTACTATATTAACTGTTTACATTTTTGTCACTAAAATGATCTTATAAATGAAAACACACCATAATGCTTAAACTGGACTTGCAATTTGGACTTATTTATCCTTTATATATACATCTCTGGCCTATAAACAATAAGAACCTCTCTAATACAAGAAAATTGAACATAGTTTTTCCTTCCTATATTTTAAAATTTTAAATTTGTATGACTAGAATAAGTTAATTGAAATGTCTATATAATGGTGTTCTTTTTACCAGTCAGTACATGAAAATGCATTTAAAGTTAGATTTTTTTAAAAATATAAACAAATGAATAAAGTTAGACCTTTTAATAAGGACAGAACGCTAAACATTTCTGAAAGTAAAGCAGAAATAAATGGTCTTTTACCAAACTACAAGTTACAGGGAGTTTTTATAGGAAGTTTTCAGACATACATTTCACAAAACATGCATGCTTGTACAAATGCAGAACATTCAATAGTATTTTGTGCAATGAAGACAGCCATCAAAATTGTAACTTTTAATAGAATAAAAAGGAAATAGTATAAAAGTGCCCATTTTTTACTTCTCAAGGAAAGAGGATTTAAAAATAATTTGAATTACAATAAAGCTATTATTTTATTTTAGGCATTAGAAAGAATAAGCTAAACAAGCATTTGATGGGTTTGTAAAAAATTATTAAAAGGTAGAAAAAGAAGTATTGAATAGTGTTTGAGGAGGAACTCATTTGAATAGAACATCTTGTCTTAGGAGTGAGGTTTAAAACAGCTGTTTCTTGTGAATTCTCTGGTATTGGTTGGGTAGCGAAGTTAGACTTAAACATTATTTCATTGAAGATTTTCATACTCAATGTAATCTATATATTTCAGGGAAAACTTGGAAATTTTGAAGGAGTACCTGTGTTGTTGTGTTGTCTACCCAGTGTTATTCAAAATCTGGCAGTCTGTCCCCAGAGATATGAGCCTAATTACGGACAAGATTGACTTATTTCCATGTATATATACATAGGGGTGAAAATGTTGAATGAATTTTTTTATATATTTGTTTGTTTGCTGTTATTGTATGTAAGTTGAATACTAAGACCTCCTAAGCCATAGCGAAACGTACTTGCTTTCTCCTAATACCCGACACAAAATAGCAGTTTCAAAGACTTTGACCTCTTTGTCAAATTAAACTCAGCCTTGGTCTTGCTTTCAAAGACAGTTTCAATCCATGCTTCCACATTCTGTTTATAGAAGTTTGCTATGGAGTCTGCATGCATGTGCTCAAATAAGACCAAACAAACATTATTGTACTCTTAACAGAATCAGAGTGACACGATGGACTCAAATAAATATTTAATGAATAAATGGTCTGTTTCTCATTGAAATAAGGAGTTAGGACCTCTTTATAGGTTTCATAGGAGAAAAATTCTGTCATAACTTTGAAGCCCATGATTTATCTAAGCTGACATGTTGTTATAAGAATAATATGTTAACATACAACTAGTCACACATTAACTGTGCTTGCTTCCCTACAATCTGGTATCCCAATGCCAGCTACAAAATCCACATGGTCTCAATAGAGGAACAACAGTGGGAAGATCATAGCTGTTGCTGTCTTTTTTTTTTTAATCATTTTCCCCAAATTAACACATAAGAATATGCAAATATATAAGGCACTGCTAACTGGTAGCAGTTTAATATAAAAATGGCTTTGGTTTACTGAAAAAACTGCAAATGTAGTACAAAGAGTTCCAATACAGCTCTCCTTCAGTTTCCTCTATTTTATTTATTTATTTTCAACTGTTTTTTGCTATTTGAAATAAATTTTATTTTTATTTTACTTTTTATTGGCAGCCGGCCTAGGAGGCCCACTGAACCTTAGAAATCAGGGAGGGCCGTGGACCCCGAGACATCTAGGTAGTGTTCGGGAGCTGTAGACGCCATTACCCTCCCCTCTAATAATTTAGCATATTTAACCAGAAA
>CAUYQG010233898.1:0-12729 GCA_963574415.1 Tarsius wallacei | reverse complement strand
GCAGGAAGAGGTCGTGCTAGCATCCTATTGGGTAGAGCAGAGGGGAAATAGGGCAGGCCGAGATTATTATTGGAGGGTGCTAGCAAGTTTGAACTTTGCGCGCGCGAGAAATCGTATAGGGGGAAGCTGGAACTTAGGGCCTTTGTTGTTTCCATGTGGCCCGAGTGGTCGGTGCCATCTTGGGGGGGGGGCTCTGACTGTTCCCTGTGCCCTTCAATCACGGTCCCATGAAAAAATGCAACACATATACACCAGGATGGGCTGGTGACAAGATAGCATGATAAGCACAGTGATAGAGATGGACCTGGGGACACTACTCTAGGATAAGGGGTGGTTCTAGAATAGAAACCTCAATTTCTACTAGAATAGATTGGAATTAGCATTAGAACAAAGCAGGGCCACCACTTGGGAGGGAAAGACTTAAAGAGCAAATGCAGAAGTGGTGCGTGAGCAGAAGGAAATGTGGCATTCCTCCCCCAAGCAAAGCCTGGCAACAAGTATGGGCACTCAGTTTGCTCTATTTCCTACCCTGGTATGTGCCTGTGTCTTCTGACTCAACATCTCAAAAACAACCTTTCTTTTAAACTAAAAAATAAACCTGTCTAATTCTCTCACTTTACAGTTGAGGAAACTGAGACTCAGAGCAAAAGAGGAGGTTCCTGGGGCCATAGTGACAGAGGAGAGTCTAGAAGTGAAGCTTCATCATTTGCTCTCAACCCCTCTCCACATCTCCTCTCGCCAACAGAATGCCCTAATTGCTCAAGCCTCCCCTACCACACCATCTGAAAACTCCAGGGCGCTGCTCTCAACTCTGCTATTCATTTTTTGTCATTCAGCACATCCTCTTTCCTCCCTGTCAATTCCTCATCTCTAAATTATAAAGCTAAAGTGGGTGTTCTCCAAAGTCCCAACCAGTGCAGCAGTCCATGTTAGCACTGCCATTAAAATGGTTTTTCTGCAACTAATTTCCACAGTTCACTGCCAAAGACACATAGATGGTATTTTCTGATTACTTATGAGGTTAGTCAAACTACTGGCCAATGAAAGAAACATTACAACAGAATGAAGTGATCTCAGCACTTTAGACGATTTTGCTATTTTGTTTAAGGCCCCCACACAGGTTTAACTCTGCAAGTTCAGTTCCAGGTGAAATGTCTAAAGCAAGTGATCTGATCTCCTGTTTATTTCAGCTCCTTGAAAGGTACCTAATACACATCAAGCTCTCAACAAATATCTGTAGAATATATGCTGACACCAACCTGCTTGCTATTTGCATTTTCTAAACTAATTATTGTTAGATGTTCTGTTTAAATTTCTCCTTTTATAAAGGATATATCATAAAATAATCATTTCTCCTAGCTGCTGCATGTAAACACCATTACAGTCCAAAAGTAGGCAGAAATGCTCACGTCTTAAAGTCTCACTACAACTATGATGCCTTCAGGATTCCATTTATCGAGAAATGAGAATAATCAGACATGATCCTTACCTACCCGCCCATATTCAGATTTGTCTGCCCAAGGCCTCTCTGCTTTATTTCCTTTTAGAGAACTTTCCGGTCTTAAACCTAGCAACAAACTTGCTTCTCTAATGCATTACCCCCCTCCTCCTCTCCACCCACTCCAGGCGGTGGCCATGGAACTTGGAAGTGTTTATTTTCACCATCTGTGCCTAAGTGTGACTGTGTGCAGAACCAGCCTTGTGTTTAAGGTAAGGGCTCCCCCCACCCCCACCCTCCCAACCTCCCAGTCCCCTCTATAAATCAGATGAGGGTTCTTAAAAGCCCTGACCTTCCCCCACAGCTCCATCCTAAACCATCCCCCAACCCACGGTTCCCCCGAAATGCCTTTGAAATCATTAGTAAAGTATCCTCCACAGAAAGCACTGTTGAAACACAGAAGGTTCCCTGCTGTAGGCGTTCCCACTCGTCTGCTTCTCATCTCCTGAGTACACGCTCCTCCACTCCCCCCCACTTCAGCTACAACCATGGACTCTCAAATCTTCTCTACGCCAAGGGTACCAAGTATTCACCTCTTACTGCAGCATTCTGAGAATTACTCTGCACAGAGATTCATCCATATTCTCAAGGATCTCCCCTATGCGACAGTGAGCTCTGAGGCCTGGAGCTATATTTTATTTGTATCTTTAGCACGCAGTAGATTTCTAGTGTTTGTTAAAAAACAAAACAGCGGGGGTATCAAGAGAAACTCTCCTAGGGCCCAGCCTCTCTCCTCAGCAAGAAACACATTTCCAATTGTAAACGGGCCACCTCTTTCTAACTGTCCATTATGGGCATCTCAGAAAACTCCAATTCTCCTTAGCCAAAAACAAACTATTTCCTCACCCCCAAATCTCCTGGTTTCTGATGATGTCAGCCACATCAACTTGGCATCTAAAACAGAAACACCACCTTGTTCATCAATCATATGCAACTATGATTAACCTCAATATATCCCCTCTTCTCCCATTCCCACTGTCCACATCTGAGGTCAGACCCTAATCTCTAAAACGGTCTCTCAAACATCCAGCCCCTCTTCCACATAAGCACAGGTGGAATCTTCCTAAAATACTGTGAGCATGCCACAGCCCTGCTTGTAAACCTCTGATATCTCTCCCACTGCCTAAGTGATAAAGCCCAAACTTCTCACACAGCATTCAGGGCCTTTCTGAATCTCACCCTAATTACAACACCCCCTCTATTCTCTGCCTCCATCCTCTCCATGTGTTTTTCAACCTAACCAAACCAAACTCACCTTCATGCCCTTGAATCTGCTATCTTCTTGTGCTTCTGTGTACATGGGCTTCCTTTGGCTGGAATCCTTTACCCCAAGGTCCACCAAGAGCCCATTTTCATCAAGGCCCAGCTCCCAATTAATGCACGGTTTGTTATGTTTATTTTATAACAGCTTCCACTACAACAGGTTTGAAGCAGCCTACAAATTATGCAAACACACCATACCTAGTTTGTTGTTGTTTGTTTTTTGTTTTTTTTAAGAGAGAATATTAGGGCAAAGACAAGGGTAAAAGAGATCAAAGCTAGGAGGAATGGAACATCCAAAACCTCTGTCATAAGGTTTCATACTCATCTTGTCAGAGGTAGAAAAGCAGAGTCATCTATCCAGAATGAGTTACTGTTCCAAGAGCTTGCTGCCTGCCAGTTGTATATGACTGTACTGTAGCACTTCCCATATTTTTTGTAAATTGCTCTTTGTGTCCATCTCCCTCACTGGACTGGGAAATTCCTAAGGGAATATATAATTTGTGACTCATCTCTGTATCTCCAACACGCAGCATATGACTCAGCACACATTGGTGCAGACATTTGTTGAATGAATATTATCATGACCAGGGAAAATGGTACTAGTGCTTGTTGAGCTCCCTGCCAGATATGTGAAAAAACATTATTTTATCCTCGCACACACAAAAATCGCAAAGCTAAGAAGGGCAGAGCTAAGATTCAAACCCCAAACCGTCTATCTCTCCAAAGCAATTGCTCTTTCCATTGTGCATGGTGTTCCCTACCTTCAGCACTACTGTGTACCCAAATACCCTCTGCTTCAAGGCCTGGTTAAAAACAAAACACCACACAACATCCTTCTCCAAGAAGCCTTTCCTGCTCATTCAGGAAAAGGTGAGCCTGAGTCTAGACCCTGACCTTCCACAACAGTAAGCAAGAAATTGTCACAAATCCAGAGAAGAAAGGGTGCCCTGTTGGTAGCTAAGAACTAAATAGCATGCTAGGTATTCTGCAGATGGTGGGGTGAAGCTCCTAGCTCCTCGTTCTATCATCTTTCCAGATAGGAGCAATCTCTGGGCCTTTCCTACCTTTCTCTTTCTTCTTCAGGGTCCAAAGTCTTCTAGTTCTTCCCATTCCAAACTGAAACTCAAAATAATCCCCTCAGGTCCCTGCTTCTCTAAGGAAATGAAGGGTGCTCAAAAGACATTCCTCCTTTACATTAGTGAGACCTTTGTACTTCAAGCATCTCATCAACCTTTAGGGCTGGCAAGCAATTCCATCTCCTGAAACATATTTTTTAAAAATTCAGGCATCAGCAGGGCTCGGTGGCTCAGCCTGTAATCCCAGCACTTTGGGAGGCTGAGGCGAATGGACTGCCTGAGCCCACGGGTTCGAGACCAGCCCAGGAAACTTGGAGAGACCTCTACTCTACAATATATCAAAAATTAACCGGGAGTGGTAGTGCATGCCTGTAGTTCCAGCTACTTGGAAGACTGAGGCAGAAGGACCGCCTAAGCCCAGCAGGTCGAGGCTGCAGTGGCCATGAGCATGATACTACACTCCAGCCTGGACGACAGAGTGAGACTCCAACTCAAAAAGAAAAAAAAAATTCAGGCATCCAGAGAAGGGATAATTATATTTTACAAGGCCTACTCACCCTACCCTCAACCTATTGGAACACTTTTTTCTTGGCATGAAAGTAAGAAGAGACAACCTATACTCCCTCCCCCAACACACACACTCCCAGAAGCCCTCATGCCTCATCCACACACACTCCCAGAAGCCCTCATGCCTCATCCCTCGTTGCTAAGAGAAGGATGGAATCCTGGTCCAGAATGCCGCTGGGGTGGAATGGTGAACCATGGTCCCTTCCTCTATATCTCATTCCAGGACTTTAGAATCCTTTCTCTTACCCCAATCCATACCTAGTCTCTCGCTGGCTCCCTCCAAACTCCCACAGCGCTCCTCAATCCTAACTCAGGAACTACTAGTATTCAGTAATTCCCTTGGAAACACAACGGTTTTTTTCTGACATGCTGAAATGCACACCAACTGGCCCTGATATTATCCTACCTCCAATTTTAAATGTGTGTGAAATATATTCCTTCATCCTATAACTATTTCCCTTAGTACTGCAGGAACATCTGTAATCTTAAATATTACCACACTTAAGAAACACCCAATCTCCTGAATCATAATAAGGAAACTAATTCTTCACTGTTTCCTACTCCTAAATAAAGACTATTTAAGCAATTTACAGTAGCTACCTCATAGCACCAGTGTGAAGATTTAATGATAATTCATGCCAACTGTTCAGTACCTAAGGCCTGGAACATTAAAAGTGTTCAAAATTTTGCCATTAACATTTACATATATTATCTTTCACGATAGTACCTGGGGGTAGGTATTACACCACCACCACCCCCAACACCCCTATTTAAGGAAGGGCAGCACAGGCTCGGAGTAAAGGAGCTTTCCCAAGGTCAGTCGAGCAGGGATCTGTGATGCTTGGCCTTCGTCCTCCAAGTGAAAGACCCCTCCCCCATTACACCCTTGGACCGGGCACTCGGGGGTCTTAAAAGAGACAAGTATGGAAAAGCGCGGCGCACTGCGCCCGCACACAGTGGGGACGCCGGTGGGAAAACCCAAGCACTGCGGGTCACCTGGATTTCTCCCGAGCGGCTCCCCTGGCCCGGGGGTCCAGAGCCCACCCCCACCCTCGCCGCGGTTCGCCGCTGAGTCTCCCTGAGGCCCGCGCCCTGGGGCTTTGTACGCAGCAGGCCGGCCCCACTCACCGAGTCCCCACACGGCGCCGGGCCTGCAGAGCGGGGATCGCAGTGGCTCGCCCGGAAGCCCGCCATGCCGGCCCACGCCCCCCGCACGCCCGGCCCGCGCCCCCCGCCCGCGCCCCCGCCCCGCGGCGGCCCGCCGGGCAGCGGAGCCTCCTACCTGCAGCGGCGGCGCGGCGGCCGCGGCGACCGGGGGAGGGGCCGGCGAGGCGCGAGCGCGGGCAGCCTGGGCTCCTCTGGCAGGCGGGGCGGCCGGGAGGGCCGCGGGCTCCGGAGCGCCGGGCGGCGGCGGCGGCGCGCCCCCGGCCGGCCAGGCCCCGCCGCGCGCGCCGCGGCCACAAAGCCCGGGAGCCGCCGCCCCCTCTCGGGCCGCCCGCCGCCTGCCGGTCCTTCGGCGCCGAGGAGGGCGGGAGCGCGGCCCCGCGCAGTCCCCGCTTCCCCGCGCTGCGGCCGCCGGCCTCCTCGGGGACTGGGGCGGGGCGCGGGGTGGCCCTCGTCCGCCCACCCGCCCGCCCGCGCTGACCCCGCAGCTGACATCCTCGGCCGACGTCCTTGTGCTGATTTAGTTCCCTTTTCCCACCTTGGCGGAGGAGCTCCTGGAGGGGCCCGAAGAAATGTGCTAAATTTCTACCAACAAAAACAAAAGGATGCATTTGTCACAAGGGATTTGGCGGCCATGGACACGAGTTAGTTCAGCCCAAGCCCCCTGGCTGAAATAGGCCCTTTTCTTTTGGTAACCGTGATACACGGGACAGCCAATCCCCATGCTGAGTTTATCACAGACTTTGAACACTTTTAATGTTCCAGTTCTGTTTTTTAATTTGCAGAATGTCTCTCCCTTTAGGTTGCGCGCTCTCCCAGAGCCGGGAGTGGACCCACTGGAACCCAGCACCTCACTCGACACTGTGCCCTGACTCAGTGGGAATTAATCCGGGTGTAAACGAATGCACAACAGATCAAACAACTGTTGGGACAAGGCACTCTGTTTTGTCCTTCCCACAAGCGTGGGGGCTGCCTGTTTCTTTTGCCCTGGACCCATTGGGAAGCTTCCAAGCTGATAAGGGCAGAGACGGCTGTGCAACTTTTTGTTTTAATTTTGGTGAAATTCATATAACATAAACCATTTTAAAGTGAAAGTCTTAGTGGCATTTATTATTTTCATGGTGTTGAGCAACCACCACCTCTGTCTAGTTCTGAAACATCCATCACCCAAAAAGAAAAACCATCCCAAAAAGGAAACCACCTATCCTCAAAAGGAAAGCCCTCATCCATTAAGCAGTAACTCCCCAGTCCCTCCTTCTCCCTGGCGACCACTAATCTATTTTCTGTCTATGGATTTCCCTTTTCTGGATATTTCATATAAACAGAATCAGAATATGTAACCTTTTGTGCCTGACTTCTTTGATTAAGCCTGTTTTCAAGGTTCATCCATGCTGTACCATAGATCAGAACTTCATTCTTTTTAATGGATGAATATTTTCCTATTGTATGTATATATCACAATTTGTTTATTCGTTTATCCATTGATGGATATTTGGATTATTTCAACCGTTTGGCTGTCATGAATAGTGTAGCTCTGAATATGCCCGTATGTGTATTTGAGTAATTATTTCTCATTCTTTTGGATATATACCTAGGAGTGGACTTGCTGGGTCATATGGTAATTCTATGTTTATCTTTTTGAGGAACTGCCAAAAAGTTTTCCACAGCAGCTGAATGAATCATTTTACATTCCCACCAGCAATGTTTGAAGGGTCCAAGTTCTCAATAACTTTAACTCTTGCTATTTTCTGTTTTGTTTTGTTTTATGTATTTAGTATTTGAACGTTTTTGAGATTGTTGCCTGCCCTGCCAGTTCCCTCCACCCACTGCCCTAAAATAAATGCTGATCCAGGTCCTTAACTATGTCAAAGAAAAAAACATTTCTGCTCCCCTAAACATTTGGGGACAGAAGCATCAATCAAAACAAAGACCCTAGACTCAAAGCTATGCTAGTCCCCACTCATTTTAATAATAATTTGTCTGGTGTCCAGGCTGCTTTGAAATCATCCAGAGAGCCTGAAAACTAAGATAATTCCAGGAGAGTTGCTGCAGCATACTGGCAAACAAACTGTGATGGTCACCACACTGGAAGCCAAGGCTGTACACAATTTCCACTTGTTTTCCAGTTGGTGACACATTATACATCAGTGAGGATGTCCTCCTTAAATGAGGATACAGTCAAGGGAAAACGTTTAGGGTGTAAAATTAGAAGGTCAATTCATATTGGAAATTTGAAGTGGTATAGTGTGAGAAAAGCACTAGGTTTACATGAACTAAGTTAAGCTCCTTGAATCTCAGTTTTTTCATTTCTAAGGTGGAGATAATGATGCCTACCTGGCTGAATAGTTAAAACCGTCAAATCTTGACTTCAATAAATGATCAGTGTTAGTACTGGTTTAAAATAATGATGATTGTTATGAGTCACATGCAGAAATGCTGCTAAAGAGACGTTAAAAATTCATATTTAATCATGTGTCTCCTCAAATTAAGAGTAGACTATCTTCAAAACTAATGTGGCAGGGTAACTACACATACCTGTGATGTGGTTGCTGCCTTCCCAGCTCTCTCCTTGTTCCCTGACAGTACAGCAAGCTACTTTGGATAAGCTCTTTGACTTGTCAGAGTCTTATCTGTAAAGTGGAATAACAATTCCTACTTAAAAGGACTGTGTTAGGATTCAATGAGATATATGTAGGGGGCTTATCACAGTGCAAGTTATATAGAAAATGCTCAATAAATGTGAGCTATTTTATTATCAATAGTAAAGCTATTATAATTCCTCTGGAGAAAACAAGTGTTAACAGAAGGACAGAGTCTACAGGGTCTAGTTAAAGAAAACCACAGAGAAAGAGCCCATCCCTGTAACTTGTCCCTTCCCCAAGTGCAGAAAGGTCCCTCAAGAGATCTATTCCCACAGTGGAGATGAGTGATGTATTGCACTCCATAGCTTGTTGAGAATAGCTTGACATATGGTCTCCATTTTGCTAGGTTCCAGGCTCATCAAGCAGTCTTGACATAGCAGTTGGTTTCAATGAAGTTTTCTTAAAGAAGAGAAAATGCTCAGAACATCCAACTATAAATACTCCAGAGTTCTGAGAAAGTACACTTCTCTTTGAAAAGTAATACACTGATGTCTAGTTTATCCATCTGTCTGTTATGATTTTGACTGTCCAGATCTAGTCCTCCCAATGTCTAGGAAAGTATGGTTATTAGAGACTATTTTAATCAGGCTCTTTTGGTGGCAAGGAATGGAGACTTGTCTAAACTTGCTATAGGAGAAGGCTGTTTATTGAATCTTAGGTGAACTGAAAGATAGGAACTCAACTTGAACAGGACCTCATAGGAATTCAAAAGCCACTGGGAACCAATTTTTCCTCTCTCTTGAGGTCAAGTGGGTCTTTCTATGTTTCTGTCCCTCCTACTTTCTTTGTCTTCTTCAGTCTCTTTGTCTTTCATACCTCTCCCTCTGCTTACTAGTCCTGCACTTGGCCATCATGAATACCTCAGACTAGGGTCAATGAGGAAATCTCCTCCTTGTCTCTTGGTTAATGTTTATCCAGACATCATTTCAAGCCAGGACCCAAGCTGGCAACCTATGAATCGAGTGCTTTTGGATTAGAAGTCTACTTCTGATCCAATCTGCTGTTTATGGGATGGAGGAGAGGTATCACCTGATACAAAAATAGCCACCGGGCACAGCAAGGACTGTCAAGTGGGGGTATTTACCAGAAGTTGACAGAGGTGGGTAGATACACTGAAATCGTTCTATTAATATGACCATATTTTCTGAACCAAAAATTAGAATAAATAGTACAAAAGTTATTGGAATTAACTCTCCCATGGTAGAGGTAGTCTGGGAGGTGTAATTCAGATGCTGAAATAGTGAAACTTCTGAAGTATTTTGATAGCTAATGACAATAATGAAACAGCCTTCCAAGTAGCGGGAACTATAGGCGCGCGCTACCACACCCGGCTAGTTTTTTATTTATTGCAGAGATGATGTCTCGCCAAGTTGCCCGGGTGGGTCTCGAACCCGCGGGCTCAGACAATCCACTCGCTTCTGCCTCCCAAAGTGCTGAGATTACAGGCTGAGCCACGGAGCCCAGCCTGGGTGATCTTATAAAGCAGAATACCTACATCACAGAATTGGTGAGAGGATTAAATAAATGTGTATTTAGTCTTGCCTGGGGTTAGAGAACACACTTCCAAGATGACCACCACACAGAACTGTCAAGTATCCTGTTAAGCAGTCCCTGACTGCCAGTCAATCTGTCTCTTCCCACAATTCTCTTTAAATACAGCATCAAACAACCATCAAGCAGGAGGATAGCTTTTAGGAAATTTCTGAGAATGGCAGTGATGCCTCCTATGATCTTATCAGTACGTGCATAAAGTTTATTTTTTATCAACATCCCCTTCCCTTCCCTAAGCTAGAGAAGGATAGACTATTCTTCAGATTTCCAGATATACCCAAATCTCTTTCGTAAGACATAGGCATTGAGAGAAACTAAAATGCCTCAAGCTACAGAATCTAACTGTCCAGGAAGCAAATGAGAAAAGAGGAGCTTAGAGTGCTGAACAAGAGGCTACAGAAGGAACTGTTAAGAATCCCAGGCCGGACTCAGTGGCTCAGCCTGTAATCCCAGCACTTTGGGAGGCTGAGGCGAGTGGACTGCTTGAGCTCACGGGTTTGAGACCAGCCTGGGCAACTTGGTGAGATCTCGTCTCTACAATAAATAAAAAATTAGCCGGGCATGGTAGCGTGTGCCTGTTTTTCCAGCTACTTGGAAGGCTGAGGCAGAGGGATCGTTGGAGCCCAGCGGGTCGATGCTGGGGTGACCATAAGCGTGTCACTGCACTCAAGCTTGGGCCACAGAATGAGACTCCAACTCAAAGAAAAAAAATCTGAAAAGCTGTCATCCACATTGAAAGGACTTGTGTCAGCCACTGAGGATATGTTGGCCGGGCGCGGTGGCTCAGCCTGTAATCCCAGCACTTTGGGAGGCTGAGGTGAGAGGATTGCCTGAGTCCAGGGGTTCAAGACCAGCCTAGGCAACTTGGTGAGCCCTCATCTCAGCAATAAATCACAAAAAATTAGCCGGGCATGGTAGCATGCACCTGTAGTTCCAGCTACTTGCAAGACTGAGGCGGAAGGATCGCCTAAGCCCAGCAGGTCAAGGCTGAGGTGGCCATGAGCATGCCACTACACTCCAACCTGGGCAACAGAGTAAGACTCCAACTCAAAAAAAAAAAAGAAGCCCAAAAGCTAGTGCTGAAAAGCAACCAGGAAGAGTGGCAGGTCAGGAAGTAGTGGGGAACAGAGCCAGAATTAAATCCAGGATGCAGGGTAATTTCAGAACTCATGGATCCCAACTGCCCACATTCCACCTTTCCCTGAGGCCCATGTTGCTGATTTTTTAAATGGCTGATTTTTCCAAATATTGGCCACTGGACTTGCTGGTGCCACAACAATTTGACATTGAGGTGGTTTCAGTGAATATATTCTAAGCTTATAATACATAGACTCTGAAGCTTGTACTATTTGTTTTGAAACACTTGATTACTCTAAATAATTGGTACCTAGATACACAGTTACTTATTGCTATAGCACATATTACACTAAAATTTTGAGGCTTAAATCAACAAACATTTATTATCTTATTGTTTCTGTAGTTCAGCAAGCAACTTAGCTAAACAGTACTGCTTAGGGTCTCTCATATGTCTACAGTCAAGATATCAGCTAGGGGAAGAGTCATCTGAAGTCTTGCCTGGGGTTAAAGAACACACTTCCAAGATGGCTCACACACAGGGCTGTCAAGCTGGTACTGGTTGTTAGCAAGAGGGTTCAGTTTTTCTCCATGTGGTCTTCTCCATAGACTGCTTGAATACCCCCCCAAAAGGGGCAACTGTCTTTCCTGGTAACAAAGTATTTATAGACATAGTTTAATACACAGCTGGGTGCAATGCCACATGCCTGTAATTCCAGTGTTTTGGAAGGCCGTGGTGGAAGGATATCTTGAGGCCAGGATTTTGAGATCAGCACGGCAACACAACAAGACCCTGTCTCAAAAAAATTACAAAAAATTACAAAAAATTAAAAAAAGCCCTCCACTCCACACCAGGTAAAGCTGCTTTGTATTATGTCAAGTTAGCTAAACTGGGATTATGTTTCCCAGAATCTTATTCCCTGTATGGTTCTGGCTCAGCTGTGGCCATGAGACATTTGGGATGATATTTGGAGGGTAGAGATTTGGAAGCAGGAAGCAGGTCTTTTACACTCTGATGGTCTTCCTGGGGCAGGCCATGGGGCAGGTAGCTCATATGTCTCATCACTGGTCTACAAACTAACCTTATTGTCATGAGGCAGCTCTAGGTCCTACAGCTCCTTCAGCATCTCTGGGACCTTTGCCAAGATGAAAGCATGAGCATCAAGGTTAGCATTGGTGAGAAACAGAGGTAGGTTCCAATGTTCCTTGTGGGCCACAGTTTTTCTCCACAGGTTCTAGTTTGTCCCTGATCTTGTCAATATCCAGTTTCCTTCCCAGCTGCCAATCTGGCTGATCTACAGAGACTTCTTCAGTCAGGTTCAGCACTAGAGTTAGATGCAACAGCAGCCCACACATCTACTGCCACACTGCTGCAAGCTTAGGTTACTTTTCATAAAGCTTCTTGAATCGTTCTGTATTTCTATACCTGTTCTGCCACTAAGAGGCTGTGAAACCTTGAGGAAGTGAACTAATGCCTGAAAGATGAAGAGTTTGGGCTTAGATCCCTAACGGGTGTTCCAACATTAATTGCTACTTCCTTCATCCTTTCACTCAAATTTCTAACTCAGCAATTCTCAGTGTCTCTTCTAGAAAAATACTTACTGTGATTACAGAGACGTGTTCTCTTCAGCTTTGATAATGGAAAGTAAAGGCAAGAGGAAGGAAGTTTCTCTCATGGCCAGAGAGAAACACTGGAAACAACGCAAAGGTCCATCAGTAGGGAAATGCATCAATAAACTATGGTATTTCGCCAGGCTCGGTGGCTCAGCCTGTAATCCTGCGCCTTGGGAGGCTGAGGTGAGTGGATTGCCTGAGCCCGCGGGTTTGAGACCCGCCTGGGCAACTTGGCGAGACCTCATCTCTACAATAAATAAAAAAAATCAGCCGGGCGTGG
>CAUYQG010233896.1:0-16290 GCA_963574415.1 Tarsius wallacei | reverse complement strand
CATGCCCGGCTGATTTTTTGATTTATTGTAGAGATGAGGTCTTGCTTGCCCAGGCGGGTCTCGAACCCGCGGGCTCAGGCAATCCACTCACCTCAGCCTCCCAAAGGCGCGGGATTACAGGCTGAGCCACCGAGCCCGGCGATACTCTGCATATTCTAAATGTGTGTATAAATACCACATTTTCTTTATCCAGTAAGTCGTTGATGGGCACTTAGATTGTTTCCATGATTTTGCTATCGTGAATAGTGCAGCAACAAATAGGAGTATGGTTATCTTTTTGTTTGTTTTTGTTGAGTTGGAATCTTTTTTATTAATATAGAGTGATTATTTCTTCTTTTCTTTTCTTTTTTTTTTTTTCATTTGAGTCTCACTCCGTTGCCTAGGCTGGGGTGCAGTGGCATGCTCATGGCCACCCCAGCATCAACCTGCTGGGCTCCTGCGATCCTTCTGCCTCAGCCTTCTAAGTAGCCGGCACTACACATGCATGCTACCACACCCAGATAATTTTTGATTTATTGTAGAGATGAGGTCTAGTTGCCCGGCCTGGCCTCGAACCTGCAGGCTCAGGCAATCCCCTCGCCTTGGGCTCCCAAAGTGCTAGTATTACAGGCTAAGCCATCTAGCCTGGCCTCTTTTCCTTTTGGTAGATACCTAATAGGATGATTGTTGGGTTGAATGGCAATTCTATTTTGAGTAATTTGTCAAATCTCCATACTGTTTTATTTGTTTTGTTTTGTTTTGTGTCAAAGTCTCTCTCTGTCACCCAGGCTGGAGTGCCGTGGCACGATCTTGGCCTTCCCAGTTTTGGCCTGCTGGGCTTAGCCTTCTGCCTCAGCCTTCCAAGTAGCTGAAACTACAGGTGCTTGCCAACACAGCTGGTTAATTTTATTTATTGCAGAGATGAAGTCTCGCCAAGTTGCCCAGTCTGGTCTGAACCCCTGAACTCAGGCAATCCTTTTGCTTCCACCTCACAAAGTGCTAGGATTACAGACATGAGCCACTGTACCTGGCAGTTATTTCTTTTGCTGTGCAGAAGATTTTTAATTTAATTAAGCTCCATTTGTCTATTTTTGTTTTCATTGCAATGGCTTTTGGGATCTTTGTCATAAATTCTTTGCCTAAGCTGATGTCCACAAGAGTGTTTCCTAGGTTTTCTTTCAGGATTTTTTTAGTTTCAGGTCATACATTTAAGTCTTAAATTCATTTTGTGTTAATTTTTGGGTATGGCGATAGGTAGGGGTTCAGTTTCTACTGTACCTGGCTAGCCAATTTTCCCAGCACCATTTATTGAATAGGGTGTTCTTTCCTCATTGTTTCTTTTTATTGGTTTTGTTGAAGATTAGTCAGTTGTAGGTATGTGGTTTTATTCCTGGATCTGTATATTCTTGTTCTAGTACCATGTTGTTTTAGTTACTATACTATAGCCTTATAGCATATTTTGAAGTCAGGAAGTATCATGCCTCACATTTGCTTTTGCTTAAGATTGCTTTGGCTATTTGGGATCTTTTTTGTTTCCATATAAATTTTAGAATCGTTTTTTCTAGTTCTGTAAAAAATGATGTTAGTATTTTGGTAGGGAATTCATTGACTCTGTAGGTTGCTTTCAGCAATATGGTCATTTTAACAATATCAAATTTGTTTCATCAATATTTTGTAGTTCTCCTTGTAAAGGTCCTTCACCTTATGGCTATTGTAAATAGAACTAAGGTCTTGATTTCATTCTTTTTTTTTTTTTGAGTTGGAGTTTTACTCTGTTGCCCAGGCTGGAGTGTAGTGGCACACTTGTGGCCACCACAGCCTAGACCTGCTGGGCTTAGGTGATCCTTCTACCTCAACCTTCCAAGTAGCTGGAACTACAAGCGCGTGCTACTACACCCGACTTATTTTTTGATTTATTGTAGAGACGAGGTCTCACCAAGTTCCCCAGTCTGGTCATGAACCCCTGGGCTCAGGCAATCCTCTTGCCTTGACCTCCCAAAGTGCTAGGATTACAGAGTGAGCCACCGCGTCCAGCCTTAATTTCATTCTTGGCTTGAGCATGATGGGTGTATAGAAATGCTACTGATTTTTTAATGTCAATTTTGTGTCCTGCGACTTTACTGGAGTTGTTTATCAGGGCTAGAAGCCTCTTGGAATCTTCAGGGTTTTCTAGGTATACAGTTCTGTCATCAGCAAATGTTGAATAGGGGGAGTGATGTGTTAAACTTTTTATTTTTTATTTCTTTTTGAGTTGAAGTCTCACTATGACACCCAGGCTGGAGTGCCTGGAGTGCAGTGGCACACTCACAGCCACCGCAGTGTCGATCTGCTGTGTTTGGGTGATTTTTCTGCCTCAGCTTTCCAAGTAGCTGGAACTGCAGGCATGTGCCACCACACCCAGATAGTTTTTCTTTATTTCTTTCTTTTTGACATATTGTAGAGATGAGATCTCACCAAGTTGCCTGGGCTGGTCTCAAACCCGTGGGCTCAGGCAACTCTTACCTCGGCCTCCAAAAGTGCTAGGATTATAGGCGTGAACCACCGTGCCTGGCCTTTTTCCTTCTTCTTCTTCTTCTTCTTTTTTTTTTTTTTTTTTTTTTAGAATTGGCTTCTCACTCTGTCACCCAGACTAGAGTGCAGTGGCATGCTCATGGCCACTGCAGCCTCAACTTGCTGGGCTCAGGTGATCCTTCTGCCTCAGCCTTCTGAGTAGCTGGAACCACAGGCATGCACCACCACACCTGACTAGTTTTATGATTTGCTGTAGATATGAGGTCTCGCTGTATTGCTCAGGCTGGTCTTGAACCCTCGAGCTCAGGCAATCCTTTTGCCTCTGCCTCGCAAATTGCTGGGATCAAAGGCGTCAGCCACCATGCTTGTCTTTTTTTTTTCCTGTCTTTTGAAAGAAACAACAACCTTTATTGTTAATTAGGTACATTACAAATTAACACTACTTCATTACATAAGATTTTAACAAAATTTAAACTTATTTGACTTAAAACACAGGAAACTGGCAAAGAAAAGGAAAGAGGAAGGAAGCTAACTTTTTTTGAGGTCTTATTTTGTTTTTCCATAACCATATTTAATCCTGACAGTAACTAAAAAAGTATTAGGATTCTCATTTTGCAGACTAAAAAGAAGAAACATACTTTTAAAAATGTGTTTAATTTTCCATGGTTAGCTGGTAGCAGAGCCAGTCTTTCCACTGTGATAAAGAAGAATAACAATCTCTTTTTCATTTCTATTTTTGAGTTGGACTCTCACTCCTTTGCCCAAGCTGGAGTACATTGGCATGCTCATGGCCACTGCAGCCTCGACCTGCTAGGTTCAGGCAATCCTTCTACCTCAGCCTTCCAAGTAGCTGGAACCACAGTCATGCACCACCATGCCTGGTTATTTTTTTGATTTATTGTAGAGACAAGGCCTCACCAAGTTGCTCCGGCTAGTCTCGAACCCCTGGAATCAGGTAATCCTCTCTAACGTGCTGGACTTAAAGGCTTCAGCCACTGCACCCAGTCAGTCTCTTCTTAAAAACAAACAAAAAAGAGAGATGCCGGGCTCGGTGGCTCAGCCTGTAATCCCATGCCTTTGGGAGGCTGAGGTGGTGAGTGGATTGCCTGAGCCCGTGGGTTCGAGACCCACCCGGGCAACTTGGCGAGACCTCATCTCTACAATAAATAAAAAAACTAGCTGGGCATGGTAGCGCACGCCTGTAGTTCCAGCTACTTGGAAGGCTGAGGCGGAAGGATCGCCGGAGCCCAGCAGGTCGAGGCTGCGATGACCGGGAGTGGCCACTGCACTCCAGTCTGGGCGACAGAGTGAGGCTCCAACTCAAAAAAAATAAAAAAATAAAAAATAAAGAAGTAGTAGTATTTTTATTTCTTATGGTAACAAAGAATTTAACTTCATCAGTATTCAAGTGGTCTTGTATCATTCACGATGACTCAATAGCAATGTGTCTACAAATTATTCAAGCCCTTTCCATGACTCATGCCATGTATTATGGCAAAGTAAATTTTTCCCTCTCTTCTAAAAAAAAGGCCTATTTCTCATATAAAAAATGACAGACATTTGGAAACTTTTAAGAAAGAGATTTTGCTAGTAATGTAAATGGCTATTAACATTTTTAAAGTGAATTAACAGCTTGTCACTAAGGCACAACTGAGACTCTAGAAACCAAAGACGTTCATTTGATAGAACATGAGCACTAGTATATATGGGATGCTGGAATGGAGGTGAATGTATCCAGGTGAAGGGAAGCTGATCTGTGGTCTGTGTAGGTTTGGAACCAATTTGACATGAATATACGTAAGGAGCTGTCTTGGTCCATTTGTGTTGCTATAACAAAATACTGGGTAATTTATAAAGAACAGAAAGTTATTTATCAAAGTTCTGGAGGCTGAGAAATCTAAGAACAAGGTGACAGCATGTTCCATTGTCTGGTGAGGGCTGCTCTCTGCTTCCAAGATGGCGACTTATTGCTGCATCTTCCAGAGGGGAAGAATGTGGTGTCTCTACGTGGCAGGAGGCAGAGGGCAAGCAAGCCGAATGCTGTATGAAACCTCATTTATAAGGGCCTTAGTTCCATTCATGAGATGAATGCCTTCATGGCTTAATTAACTCTTAAAGCCTCCACCTCTTAATACTATCACATTGAACACCTGAATTTTAGGAGAGAATGCATTCAAACCATAGCAGGAGCCTGCTGTCATTGAGAATGACCTAAAAGGTCAATATTCCTGATATAAGTCAATGAGCATACTATGAATTCAATACTATATTAAATGACTAAGACCCAAAGTCTTGAGTAACCGGGGGTGAGTGAACCATTTCCAGCTTATACTTTCTCTTTGCTTTTCCAGTTCTCACAAGAAGTGATGGTAAACTACTGCTCTACAAGGTCAAAGGCCCTATTTCCTCTGAGACATGTATTAGTATCTGCCTCCACCCATCTGGTTCTGAGAAGTTTTTGGGCTGGGGGTGGAGAGGATGCCAGGACCTGGAAACTCCTCAAAATTGATACCTGATGGAGCCACAGTGGCCTTGGACATTCAGTGAAAAAGAAAATAAGAGATTTTCAACTAACTATATTAAACTCTGTGGCCCTCTACTCCTTAGGAAGAAACAAATTTTTTTTTTGATATGTCATTTTTACATTTAGAAAATTTGAAGATGAAAACAATTGTATAAGTTACTCAGATACATGATTATTCAGAAACGGCAACTTTTATTATTTTGGGAAATTAAACATAGATATATACTTATATATCACTCATATGTGTAAAATTAGAATGATTTGCCCTACAAATTTGGGTACAAATGTAGGCATATATCTTTAATTAATTAAACAAACTCAGTCTATAAGTGCCCTATTAGCAGAAAGTCCTAAATATTCCCTCTTGAGCCTTCTCACCCATCTGGCTAATCATCTCTCCTCTCTTCTGGCCAGTTTTCCAAGAATTCTAGGGACATACTTACTCAGTGCAGAAGATGGGTTGATGGGCAGGGCCATTCCTGCTCCTAGTTCTGTGTATAAAGAGATCTGAAATGACTAATCATCTCAGGATTACCATGCTTCTGACTGGTACCTAGTGTCACTGTTGAAGACTGTGCCCAAAATCTAACAGATGCTTTTCTATTCTGTGTGATGTCCTTGCTGGTCTGAATGCCTGTCAGCACCACAGTGGAGTTCTGAACTCAGGCTTTGACATTATAGCTCTTAGTTTGCATCCAGATATTCTGCCATTGTTCACCACAGCAAAACCTTCTGTGTGTCACTATGTCATCATGGCTAGCCTTAGTCACACTCTATTGAGACCATTCCACAAGGGTAGCCTGGGATACCAACCTAGACTTGCCCATTCATCAAGGTTATTTCAGGGGTTTCCTTGACAATTTCAACACCTGGGCCTTGGGCAGGATCATTCTGTCCACCCTTCTAAGTCTTTAACTTTGAGTCTCAAGGAGC
Source organism: Tarsius wallacei (assembly GCA_963574415.1). NCBI lineage: Eukaryota > Metazoa > Chordata > Mammalia > Primates > Tarsiidae > Tarsius > Tarsius wallacei. Next base: position 10,343 of record CAUYQG010233896.1, on the reverse strand, counting down.
AGAGGCCAGTGAATGGATCCCTTTGCCACAGAAAGCCTGGACTCCTTTTGCAAATCAGTCCATCTCCTTCTAAGGACAAATTCTCTATAAAACAATGAAGCAGGTGATGCCAAACCCCTTTTTAAAAGTTATTAGTATACCTCCTTTTAAAACCAAGTATACTTAGCTATTTATATAACTAGAAATTTCCTTTCAAATAATTCTCTGAACTGGAATATTTTTTGCAAGTAATCTGTACCCTATACATCTAGACATAAAAGTGAGTGATGTAATTTTTAACTACTTTCCGCCCCCATCCAGGGATATCTCATTGATCATAATAGATACTCTGAAATTTACATACCATCCCAGTAAGTGGTACAGCCTTCACCACATTGCTGAGGGTACAGACATGCTTGATTTCTCTTACTTCAACGCCAAAAACAAGTTCTATTAAAAAAATAGAATAAACCACCAAAATATATGTAAATATGTCATTAAATATCTCAACATGTCATCAAAATAGACCACCAAAACACATCTCAATTTTTTAAAAAACTCAATACTCAGTTCCTAGTCCAAACTACATCATTTTTCACCTGGACAACAGGGATGGTTTCTTCACGGCTCCCTGCTGCCATTCTTGCCAAACCCCAGCAGGTTTCCTTGCCACAGCAAGAGATACAAACATAAATCAGATCATGTCTCTGATCAACTAAAAAATCATCAAAGGCTTTTCCTGGTTTTTGTTTCTCGGAAACGAAAGGCCCTTTGCCAACTCTTGGCATTTGCACTTATTCCTGGTCCTGATTGTGCTACTCTCCAATTCTTCACACAGCAGTTCATTCTCAGTCTTTTTATTTTGTTTTAATTTTTTTAGAGCCAGAGTCTTGCTCAGTGGTGCCATCATGGCTCACTGCAGCCTCGAACTGCTAGTCTCAAGCCATCCTCTCACCTCAGCCTCCTGAATAGCTGGCACTACAGGCATGTACCATCATGCCCTGCTACTTTACAAAATTTTTTTGTATAGACAAGGCCTCGCTATGTTGCCCAAACTGGTCTCGAACTCTTGGCCTCAAGTGATCCTACTGCCTTGGCCTCCTAAAGTGCTGGAATTACTGGCATGAGCTACCTCCTGGGTCTATTTTCAACCTGTTCTCATATTGTTGTGGAGAGGTCTTCCCTGACTTTATTTCCAAGGTTGCCACCTGCAGTTTCTCTCTTATCATCTTCTTAATTTCTTTCATGGAATTGTCATTTTTGTGAGGTTTCAATGAAGAGTAAAGGTAAGTGCAATTCAGTCTGAAGTATTTACCTGGCCATGGTGGTCATATTGTTTTTTGGAACAAAAGTTATCATCATGTTCTGTACAGTTTTAAAACCTGCTTTTTATAACATTAAATCATAAACATTTCTTAGTTTATTAAACATTCATTTAGAACATGATTTTTAATACTTTATTATACAGATGTGTTTTTTAGGTAACAGAACTCTATTGTTAAAGATGTAGTTTGCTATTAGTCTTTTTACAAAAGAGTTGGGGAGGACCAAGATAATTATTAAAGCCTTCAGAAAAATGGAGACAGGCTTTGGAAATTAAGATTATAATCTGAAAGGAGAAATGTATTCACAAAATCACAGTGAACTAGAATTTGGCTTGCTTTTAAAGCACAAAAGAGTTACATTTAGAACAAATCAAAGAAACTTAGTGTTAATATCATTGAGTACATTATATTGTGATTTCTCACATAAGAAACATGGTGGATTTTGATAGAAGAGCAGATTTAGTAGTTAAAGAAATGGGTTGGGTTTTGGAGATGTTGACTTTGAGATATTTATAGACCCTCCAAGGGAGCTGTCGAGTAAGCAGGTGGCTTTAATGGTATGAGGCTTAGGAAGAAGTTCTGGTTTTGAGTAAAATATTGGGGAGACATAAACATATATTGACTAGTAATTGAGACCAATGGAACCAAATGCAAAAATCCGGAGAGAATACGTAGAATGAGAAGAGAAGACCAATGGACAGAATAATGAAGAACAGAGACATTTGCAGGATGGACAGAGGATGATCACACCTAAAGGAGGTGGAGAATGAGAGGCCAGAGGTTTAAGAGCGAAGCCAGGAGAGAGTATGCTCTGGGATTCTCCAGCCCTGATTAGTCTAACCTTGCTTGACTGGTTACTTTTCCACCTCTTCATCCCTTGTTTGTATCTCCCCAAATGGTGCTCACACAGAGAATAACTTTTCCAGACAAAGCATCGTCTTCTTCAATAGAAGATATACATGCTATTGTATTCCCCAGGTAGGATATCCAAGAAGTTCTTTGAGCTCACTGAATGATTAGGTGGAGATCTCTAGGGTGTGATTTGAAGCATTCGGGGAAAGCTGCTTTTGTGTCCCGAATTAGCTCTCCCGCTGACCTGTAGCAAGGGCTGACCTGTAGCAATGGCTGACATCGTGGGCACTCAGTAAACCCTTGTGAGCGAATGGATCCATGAATACTGAATGACTGAGTATCCTATTAAAATGCAAATACTCTGAGAGGGATGACAAATAAATTGTCAACCCCTATTTAACAACTTGGTAGGCTGGGGATGTGTTATTGAAACTCTCTTCATTGTGGACAGTCTCTGTGCAATTGACTCACAAGGCCAATTATTGTGGTAGGCTTACTGGCCCAGAGTGGGGGCTTATCTGGGAAGAGTGCACATTAGGTCAGTTTTACAAATATCTATACAAACACTCTAAATCTGTCTCCTAGGCTACCATTACAAATTACCACAAACAGGTTGGCTTAGATTAACAGAAATTTATTTTCTCACAATTATGGAGCCTGGCAGTCTGAAATCAAGGTATCAGCAGGGCCAAGCTTTCATTGAAGGTTCTAAGGAAGGATACTTCTGTTCCTCTTCCTAATTTTGATGTTGCCAGGAATTCTTGTTTTGCTCATCTTGTAGACGTAGCTCTCTAAATTCAGCTCTGATTCTTCCTGTGGTCTCTATTTTCTCTTTCTATAAGGACACACCCTGATTTAGTAGACCTCATTTTAACTTAACTAATTACATGCAAATACCCTATTTTCAAATAAGACAGCATTCTGAGGTTCTGGGTGGACATAAATTTCTAGGGCACACTATTCAACCCAGAAAACTATTTATTACAGCTAGATGATGGCTAGACATTCAGTTAACCTCTAGGAAAAATCTGGTGGTGGAGACAAGTAATCATCATATGATATGGGGCATTAACACTGGGGTGTGTGTTTGTGGGGGGAGGGTGTCCCCACTGGGTAGTATAAAGGCACTTGGCACTTACTGAATATTAGAGATAACCTAGGAAAGATAAGTAGGAAAGAGAGTGAAAAAGACATTAATTTATCCCCCCAAATATTGTTGCATATTATGGGCCAGACTTGGTGTGAAAAGCTAGAAAAAAAGTGGTAAATGAAAAAGGTACCATTCATGTCCCCAGGGAACATACAGTCTAGTAGAAAAAGATACACAATAAAGGTAGGTTGGGTGTGGTGGCTTGTGCCTGTAATTCCAGCATTTTGGGAGGCCAAGGCAGGAGGGTTGCTTGAACCAAAGAGCTTGAGACCAGCCTAAGCAGCAAAGCAAGACTTTGTCTCTACAAAAAATCCAAAAATTGGCCAGGTGTGGTGGTGCTCACCTGTAGGCCCTGCTACTAGGAAGGCTGAAGTGGAAGGATTGCCTGAGCCCAGAAGTTTAAGGCTGCAGTGAGCCATGATTGGGCCAAGAAATACAATAAAGAGGTATAGAAGAAATATGCACTTGAAATTTAAAAACTGAGAATGTGTTATCAGATTTATAGGGTAGTTTGTGAATGAGAATAACAGAGAGGAACCTACTGAGATGAAGTGGTCAGGAAGAAACATTTTTACTCTGTGACTTGAAGGATGAGAAGAATTCAATACGAGAAGACTCCAGACAGTTGATTTGCTTCCTTCATCAGTCTGTCACGGCTACTGCTGAGCAGAGACCCCAAAACTCAGCAATTAGAATGAGAGTCTTCGCCAGGCACAGTGGTTCAAGCCTGTAATCCCAGCACTTTGGGAGACCGAGGCAAGAGGACTGCCTAAGCTCAGGGGTTGGAGACTAGCCTGAGCAACATGGCAAGACCTTGTTTCTACAATAAATAAAAAAATCAGCCGGGCATGGTGGCACATGCCTGTGATTCCAACTACTTGGAAGGCTGAGGCGGAAGGATCATCTGAGCCCAGCAGGTGGAGGTTGCAGTGACCGTGAGCATGCCACTGCACTCCAGTCTGGGTGACAGACTGAGACTCTGACTAAAAAAAACAAACAAACAAATAGAACGAAGGTCTTCATAGCATGTCCCACACCTTCACTGTATAGTTTTACTATAGATAGAGGCCGACATTTTTTTCCTCATTTTTGCTGACCTCACCACACACAGACACACATGGACACACACCATTTTTGTTCTGAGTCACTTTAGAGTCACAGATAGTTTGATACTTTAGACCTACAAATTTCGGCCTAAGAAAAGAGACATTTTCTATATAACTACAGCACAATTTGTTATCCTTGGACAATTTAACATTAATACAATATTATCTAGTTACAATCCATAATTTAAGTTCCCCAAATTGGCCAGGCACAGTAGTTCATGCCTGTGATCGCAACACTTTGGGAGTCTAGGTGGGGGAGGATTGCTTGAGTCCAGGAGTTTGAGACCAGCCTGGGCATCATAGCGAGACCTCATTTCTATGAAAAATCCAAACATTAGCCAGGTGTAATTGTGCATGTCTAAAATCCCAGCTATTTGGAAGGTGGAGGCAGGAGGATCTCCTGAACCCAGGAGGTTGAGGCTGCAGTGAGCTGTAATCATGCCACTGTACTCCAGCTGGGTAACAGAGTGAGCCCCCTAATATAAGCAAACAAACAAGCAAGCAAACAAATTTCCCAAATTGTCTCACTAGTGGTCTTCATAGATGTTTTATTTTTTCTAATCCAGAATCCAATCAAGAATCATGCCTTTTTAGTGTCGTTTAATCTCTAACAGTTTTCCAAACATTTTTATTTTTTATGACATTGACATTTTCAAAGAATCCAAGTCACTGTTTTATAGAATATCCAATAGCGACCAGAACATAGACTGGATGTGTAAATTATATTTTGTCAAACTGCTCGCTTGGAAATTTGCAGCTAACTAAAATTTCTAGCAACTTCTACTGTTGCACTTCAAAATATCCCACATCAGTTCCATGAGGGTGTGAATGATATTATGTTAAGGAGTACTTGGAACTGCATTACAAAAAAGTAAAAACAGGTTTCTTTGCTGCAGGACTTCTTAAGAGTCTTTTTACATGAATAGACATGAATATTTAAAAGGGTTATAAAATACATGGTTTCCCAAGCTTAGTTGATCACAGAGCACTTTATTTCAGGATCCTATTAGTTATCTATTGTTGAATTACAAATTACCCAAAATGTATGGACTTAAAACAACAAATCGTGTGTCATCTTGCATGACTTCTGAGAATAAGGAATCTGGAAGTGACTTAGCCAGGTGGTTCTGGGTCAGAGTCTCTCCTCAGATTGTAATCAAGATGTCAGCTAGGGCTGCAGTCATCTGAAAGCTTGATCGGAGCTGGAAGATCTGCTTTCAAGATGGCTCAGTCATGTGGCTGTTAGTAGGTGGCCCTAGTTCCTCACCATGTGGACTTCTCAATAGGATTGCTTGAATATCCTCAAGATATGGTGCGGAAGTTTGCTCTCCCCCAGAATGAATGATCTGAAAGAGAGTGAAGAGAAAGCTGTAATGCCTTGTATGATCTAGTCTCAGAAGTTACTCACCACCACATCTACCATGAGCCACTAAATCTACCTCACATTCAAGAGAAGGAGAACTAGTTTCCATCTTTCCTCTCCTTTTGGGGACTCCAACTTTTGAATACAGTAATGTCGAAGAATTTATGGACATATTTTAAAATCTTTATGAAGACCATGTTGAGGGTCCAGAATTCTTCATAACACACTTTGGAAAATATGAGTTAAAATGCTGAAAGAGAGAGAAATTAGAAAGTCTGAGATCAGACTCATTAGTTGCATCACCTTGACCTTGTCTCTTAACCTTTTGAGCTTGAATTTTTACACAAGTAAAATGAAAGTGACAATGCTATCTTTCTGTGCAACATCTTAGGGATGTTACGATAAGCTGAACAAATGGATATACAAATGTATCTAACAGTTATAATGTACTGCATAGATAGTCATACTTACTAAAGTGATTGACCAGCATATGAGCCATCCAATAAGTGAACACTAGATGTCTGACTTTTCATATAAAAAAAACTCCCCTTCCTTTCCTCCAGGAGAATGTCACATACATAGACATTCTTAAAAATGCTTTTGATGAGCCTTATAATAACTCCATAGGAATTTTAACCTGACATTTGTCATCTTATGCAATTGCTTCTTTGCTTGATATGCAGAACTTTATCTCTGCAGGGTATGGAGTTACCTGGTAAGTGAATAGTAGTAGTTGTTATTTTAAAAGAACTGAATGTACTTCTATAATTCCCCTAAACCATAAGAAGGCTATTTTTCTCCTGTGTCTCATAAGCTGGCTCCAAGGCAGTGTCTAAACAGCAGTTTGGAAAAATGTTTTAAGCAATGGCAGTCTCATCAGAATAAATACAGAGTCTCCCCTGGTGACCACATGGCAGGACAAAGCAGGTTTGGATACAAGTCTTGATGGGATATGCTTGTCCAAGATTAGTCTCCTTCTTTAGAGACATATCTTGTTTCAAAACGAACCACACAGACCAGACATAAAGAAAATGTTACTGCCAGCCAACTGCAGTTTTTAAATCCAGAGAGCTTAGAATACTTATAGGCATAATCTTGTTAATCTTCATAATACTGTGAGGTAAGTCAAAGTATCATCACTCAGAGGAAAGTGTGACAAAACTTTGGTTTATTCTGAGTCTCTCTGTGTTTTTCTAATACCGTCCTCTGTGCAACTATTATTTGCATATTGAATATGGTTCAGTTTTAATTTTTTTTATAAAAAGAATATATGTGTTAAGGCTGCATTGGGACTAGGGTCCTTAGTCTAGAGAGATCTATCGGTCAATACATTAATTAAGGCATCACGTTTACACTCTGTGTCAATGTAATTGTTTATTGCCTAACTAAACCCTCCTTAATTCATTATAGTCATTAGTGCCTGTTAGCAAGAGAGAATGTGTTTGAATTTTACAATGGTATGTGGTTAACAGCTTTCTGTCTCTGAGCTGGGACCTGCCTCACTTGATCTTCTCACCTTACACTTAACACAGGACTGGGTCTTCCTTAAATGATTATTCTTCCTTGTGGAATTATAAATAGTCATGGGTCCTTCTATTTTGCCTCTCAGCTCACAAAACTCTAAAATGAAAGGATAAGATTAAGTGATCTCTAAATTATCTTATACATCTAAAATTCTGAGTTAATGATTATCTGCCTTGATACAGAGTTAAGACAACAATGATAGAAATAAGTACCCCAAATTAGACCGTCTGAGACTATTAGAGTTATTTGCATGTTTTCATAACTACCTAAAATCAGGTTGAGGGTCAATGCCTTTAATCTAATTAGTGTACAGAACTGCTGCCACAGAAATTTGGTTCAGGCTTACAGAGCATGACTTGCAGGAAAGTGAAAGTCCCCGGCTTCTGGAAAGGGATCAGGGAAAGGGAGGGGATAGGGGAGAGGGAGAAGAGACTTTTGCCATAAGGTTCAGCAACAGATGTTCGGGGCAGCAGGATGTGGCCAGGAATCCAGGAATCTAGACATCGTTGAGGAAATAGGCTATTAAAGAAGAATTGCTAAGCAGATCCAAGTTTGGTAGGGCCTAAGGCTTATTCTTAAAGACCCTCTTTAAGAAAAAGAATACAAAATTAGGCATGAAAATGCACATTTATTCACAAATGAATTCAGTTAGAAGTGAATATGTATTTTGAATGCTCATAGTGTCTTCAATAGCATCCATTACAGGGAAAGTGCCAGGGAGATTTGAAAAGAGACTGATCTTAGCCAATCCCAATTGAAATATCTTACTCTTGCAAATGTTGCCCCAAAAAACCTATGGCCATATCAACATGTTGCTAACTACTAGTCAGGGTCTTTGGAAGGGGTCTGTGAATGCGAGGGACCCAGAGCCTGAGTTCCATTAGTTTCACATTACATCCACTATTGTGACCACGTCTAGAACATTCGATAGATGGTTAATTGGAAGTTCATTTAACTTAGAAAAAAAAGGTAAGTCCCTTAAGGAAATGAGATAGCTCTAGATAAGCAATCATGAAATATCCACAATATGTTGTCAAATGAAAAAAACAAGGTATGGGCCAGGCTCAGTGGCTCACTACACTTTGGGAGGTGGAGGTGAGAGGATTGTCTGAGCCCAGGAGCTCGAGTCCAGCCTGGACAATTTGGTGAGACCTCATCTTTACAATAAATAATAATAATAAAAAAATTAGCTGGGTGTGGTGATACGTGCCTGTAGTCCCAGCTATTCAGGAGGCTGAGGTGGAAGGATTGCACTCCAGCCTTGGCAACAGAGTTTGGCTCCAACTAAAAAAAAAAAAAAAAAAAAAAAAGGCTTGGGATAACACGTATAGCATGATCCCATTTAGGTAAAAAACTCAAATAACCCAACACTAAAGCAAAGTATGTGTGTGGTATGTGTTATATGTGTATATATGTGTGTGGTATACATTGGATACATATCAAATTCTTAAAAGTGGCTGTATTTGGAGAGTGGGTGAGATGAGGGGGTGCTATTTGAATTTTGCACAACAAATAAAATATTCACGTGTTACACGCATATCCCTCTGTAATCTCCATTTCCGGCATCCCACTTTCATCCCACCATTAACCATCTTTCCGGTCAATTCCTTTAGAGCTGAACTTCAGCTATTTTGGACTCACTAGAATACACATTCAACACCTCTATCGTTTCAGTATCCCTCACTCCCTTTATGTCCCCACTTCGGTCTTCATCTAGCTGAAAATCCGTGGGCCACTATTTATTTGTTTATTTTGTAGCACTCTGCGGTGTTCATGCAACCATGGCCTGTATCATCATCATTTTGCACACACCTTAACTGCCCTGCCGCCTCTTACGTGGTCATACTTACTTGGCAGAACTCCATTCCTGCTTGAATCCAACTCTCCTCCTACTCTGCCCTGCAGCTCAGCAGCTGAATGTGGCTGGAGAAAAACCATACAACCCATGCTGACGGGTCTCCTTTGAAATTCCTCACCTCACCTCAGGGGGGCTTTGAGTGCTGCCCTGGGAGCCTTCTATATTTTCCCAGTCCATTCACTCTCTCACACTCCTAGGCGGCTGCTTCATACCTTTTCCTCTTTCCTCACACCTCCATACCTCCTCTACCATCCTCAGTCTCAGCTTTTGACCGTGCTTACCATTTCACTGAGAAATAGTAAGGGACAATGGGGAATGAAAATAACACCAAAAACACCTTGTGCAGGCTCCCACCCCTGTGTCTACCCGCCTACCCGAACCCCCGTCCTCTGCCTCTTTCCTGTTCCCGCAGAAGAACAACCAGCACTTCCATCTCCTGCCAGCCCTCAGCTTGTGCACCAACCCTACCTGCTTAACCCTCGCCACTTGACATTCAGGGCAGAAGGACTCTTCACCCAGAATACTCTTCAGTGCCCCTATAAAATCAGGAGGAAAATATGAACTTTTAGGTCAAAAAAAGTTTAAACAAATAATGGCAATATATTAGCTTTTATACAATGCAGTCATGAAACATATATATTTCTAATATAAATATTTGTTGAACAAATTATTAACATGTGCTTTTAAAATTTTTTTACATTTGTAGAAATGGGGTCTTACTAGATTGCCCAGGCTTGCTCTTGAGCTCCTGGGCTCAAGCGATCCTCCTTCCTCGGCAGCCCAAAGTGCTGGGATTACAGGCATGAGCCACTGCACATGGCCATAAAATATATATTTTTTAAAAGTTTTATTTTTTTTTTTATTATTTATTTTTTTTGAGTTGGAGTCTCACTCTGTTGCCCAGACTGGAGTGCAGTGGCTGCTCCCGGCCACCGCAGCCTCGACCTGCTGGGCTCCGGTGATCCTTCTGCCTCAGCCTTCCAAGTAGCTGGAACTACAGGCCCGCGCTACCACGCCCCGCTAATTTTTGATTTATTGTAGAGATGAGGTCTCACCAAGTTGCCCAGGCGGGTCTCGAACCTGCGGGCTCAGACAATCCACTCACCTCAGCCTCCCAAGGCGCGGGATTACAGGCTGAGCCACTGAGCCTGGAGGAAGGGATCCATGTTGGCAAAAGTGCCAAAGG
>CAUYQG010233892.1:0-10308 GCA_963574415.1 Tarsius wallacei | reverse complement strand
CCTATAGTTCCAACTACTTGGAAGGCTGAGGTGGAAGGATCCCCTGAGCCCAGCAGGTTGAGGCTGTGGTGGCTGTGACATGCCACTGCACTCCAGCCTGGGTGACAGAGTGAGACTCCAACTCAAAAAAAAAAAAAAAATGTAAAGGAGAGTGACATCCGCCTCTTTCCCCAACCCTATCTTCCCAGTGGTGGTTTTGTTTCTTCTTTGCAATGGCTTCCATCCTCTCTATTTTAATTTTAAGCAAAATTTCAGTGTGGCACCTCCATTAACTGATACTTTTAAAAAAGCAATAGGGAAGCCAGAGGAATAGTAGGAGAATAATCACGCTTTTCAATAATTTAAAAAAGGAAAAGGGCGTGGTGGCTCAAGTCTGTAATCTCAGCACTTTGGGAGGTGGAGGCGAGAGGATTGCCTGAGCTCAGGGTTTTGAGACTAGCCTGAGTAACATGGCGAGACCTCATTTCTACAATAAATCAAAAAATTAGTGGGGCATGGGGGTACATGTCTGTGGCTCCAGTTACTTGGAAGACTGAAGCAGAAGGATCGCCTGAGCCCAGCAGGTGCAGCATGCCACCGTACTCCAGCTTGGGTGACAGAGGGAGACTCCGACTCAAAAAAAAAAAAAAAAAGAAAAGAAAAAAGGAGATTAATATTAAGATGTAAGAATGCACAGTGGGGTGGAAGAATGCTGAGTGGATGAATTGTATATAGTATGTATGTGTAACAAACACTTCTTTTCTGCCTATTTCACTCTAGACAACATAAACTAAAGATGACTAAGTTCTGATTCAAAACAGGATCAAAGATATCTATTTCTTCTCCTTTGTCATCAAAAGAAGACCTGACCACGTGCACAGTGTATAAAGCATGCCAGTGGGAAGATTAACTTTACTGCCAGGCATTGTAAGGGAAACAGAAACACACATGTGGTTAGATGGCAAAGGAGTTGAAGAGAAATTCATAGTAATATAATATGAGGAAAGGGGGCTATAATTGCTTCGCCAATGATACTACAGAGGGCTTACAACCCAGGTGAGTGCGATTTAACCTCATGAAATAATTTCAAAAAAATTAAAATGAAATAATGTAGCATTTTACTATCTTTGTGTTAACCTTACCATTTTGACCTTGATTCTAGGCCTGCCGCTGACAACGGTGTTTTAGAGGGATCCTCCGCGGCATTTTAGGGATCCTCAACCCAAGTGCCTTGTGCTTTTCTGCCCCAAACGTGCCTGCCACCGAGCTGCGCACGTGGTGGCACTCAACCCCGGACTGACGGATTTGACAGGTGGAGGTGCGACAGGGAAGGAGAGACACTGAGCAACCCCAAAAGGCGTGTAGAGGGGGTCGGCTAAGGCGGACTCAGACCGAGGAGGCCGAAGCGCGGCGAAGGGAACGAAAGACCCAAAGCCCCGGCAGCCTGAAAACGAGGTGGGCACTGGGGACCCACCCTGCGAGGAGGCGGGGCGCGGCGCGGGGGGCGGGGCCGGCGGGAAGCCCTCCCTCCGAGTAGCGGAGGTGACTGGTCGGCCGGGGGCGGGAGACGCTCTGTCCCACGCTTTCCCAGCGCTCGGTGGTTTAAAGATGGCGGCGGCGGCGTTGGGGGCGAGGAGCCGCGGGAGGAGGAGGGGAGAGGAGACTCCATGAGTCGCCCGGAGGCAGCGCGGCGGCTGCTGTGAGGAGTCCGGGTGCGGAGCCGCCGGCGGCCCGGCCGCTCAGGGCTGGGGCCTGGGCCTGGGCCGGGCAGGGGAGGCCAGAACGGCGCCGGGAGCCCGAGGCCGGAGCCGCGGAGGAGGAATGTGACCGGGGGTCGGCGGGGCGCGGGAGTACGCGAGCGCAGGGATGGGGCAGCAGGTGGGCCGCGTCGGGGAGGCTCCGGGGCTCCAGCAGCCTCAGCCCCGCGGGATCCGGGGCAGCAGCGCAGCCAGGCCCTCCGGCCGCAGGCGGGACCCGGCGGGGCGCACCACCGAGACCGGCTTCAATATCTTCACCCAGCATGGTGAGTGGGTCCGGGAGCCGGCGTGAGGCGTCGGGGAGGCCGGGACGGGGTGGCTGGCGGACGGGCAGACCCAGGGGGTCGAGGGGTGCCTGCGACTGGGGCGGAATCCTGCCATCTGGGCCAGTCACCGGAGGCGAGCTGCACCCCTCCCCCCGCCGGTCTCCAGCCTGGCTGGCAGCTCCTGGAGGCGGCGGAGGAAGAAGTGGTCTTGGGGACCCTGGATGGACTGTCCTCTACCCTGGGACAGGGCTGTGCGTCTGGAGGAGGACGGTGAATAGTAGCCCCAGGGGAGGGAAGGATGAAGGGAGGCGTGAGCTCAGTCAGGGAGGTGGGAGTATAAACCAGTTGTTATCCAAGGGAACAGGAGTTGTACCCCAAGGGATAGCCCAAGGGATTGGGAGATGGGAACTGAATCTCTGGAGGTTGTGGCAGATAAGGTCTACGTATCAGTCAAGTGATAAGCAGTGTCAGGATAGTGAACTGTGAGCAGTGCCCTAAAATACCCTAATGCAGGAAAGATAAGGGCAGGATCTCATCACTTTTGACATTTGTGTGTTACTGTGTGCATGTGTTTTACTAGAAATGAAGGGCTTTGCCAAAGCTCTTTACTGCGCTTCAAAGTAGGACACACAATTCTGAGATGGCTGGCAGAGCCTAGAGGTTGATGGGCATGATTAGGACTTTGGTAATGATATGAATAAGTTTTTCTTTGTACAGAATGTGTGTTTGCATATACATACATACATGTATATATCCTCTGTGTAGTCTGGAACCTATTACTTTGGTCTTATTATCTATGTATTTTTAGAACAGTTGTCTCCAAATTCTTTTGTCATATACTCTTATCAATGAAAATTTTGAGCCTGTATTTTAGTAATTTATGTATCTTTGTCAATTATATGCAGGTACTACTGTACTAATATGTTATGCATTTTATAAACATATACAAAAATAGAATTTGAGAAAAGATGAGATAAAATAATTTTTTAGAATTACACTTTTTTTCCCCTGCAGCCCAGTGGATCCTCAGAGGTGTAGTCCTGCTACTTTTGGGACCACTTTTCTAGAGGAAGAGTAGAGAAGGGGAAAGAACAAAATTGACGTTCAAGGGGCTGAGATACACTAGATTCAGAGAAGCGCTGAAGATACAGATGTCAATTGTATAGAAAGGCCTGGATAGTTGAAATTGGATGAGAGGTAGCAAACTGAACTTTCCCTGTAGATTCATATACAGAATAATAAAGGATAAAAGAGGTAGGGTGTTTTATACTACACAATTTAAGAAAGAGGAGGAAGAGATGGAGTTTTGGAGGAATTACATGTAATGGTAGATGGTAGCATGCAAAGAAAGAGATTAACCCAAGGATCTGAAGCTGCTGGGTGAGTTGTGTCAGAGAATTCTGGGTTTCAACTTTGTGAATAAGCTGAGTTGCGTCTTAATGGAGGAGATACAGGTGATTTGGAGCTACCCAACTTTACATATCTACTACTAAAGATGTGCTTGAGTGTCTCTTTAAGGTTTGTGAACATTTTAAGATGCTATATGAGTTAGTCTTTATTAAAATCATTTCCTAAAACATAAGAAGAAAGAATGGATTAGTGGTTTTCAGGGAAGAAATCATCCAAACAGCTTTGCTTTGTGTTACTATGCTTTCAACTTGGCCCATTGGGCAGCAATGATCCTTTTTCTCTAGTATCTTATTCAGGACTTAAGATTCTGCGAAAAGGAGGAAGTTGTGAAGAATGAAATAAGAAGGGACTTTTAGGGATGGGTAGGATTTGCATCTGTTGAGCAGGAAAAAGAGCAGGATGGGCAGGAGGAACAACTTGAGCAGGACCTGTGGGAATAGACATAACTTGTTGATGGGATGATGAGAAGACATGTCAGGAATGAAACAGTGTTATGAGTTGGGGAAAAAAAAATCCTAGGGCAAAAACTGGAAGAATCAAGTTCTTATCCAGGCTCTACCTGGCTGGGTGATTTAGCACCATCTTTGGGTTTATTTGTAGATTGAAGAGCCTGGACTGGGTGATCTCTAAGTGTTAGGATTTTATGATTTTAATTGAGAAGTAGAAGGAAGAAAACTTTGAATAGATTGGAGATCACTGGGTTATGGAAAATCTGGCAGAGAAGTTTATATCAGTTTGCTTGATTGACTAGTTTATAGGATATATCAATAAACCCAACTATGAAATGCTGAAAGACTGGCCTTGAATGGAGGCAGTGAAAATAGAGAGATAGGCTTATTTCATTTCATTCATTCAACAAACTTTTTGAGTACCTGTTGTGTACTGGACTGTGGAAATGTTGCTATGAACATAACAGAGTTCCCGCCCTCGAATAATTTAAATGATTATATTATAAAATGTTTATGGTTTAATACAGAGGATTAAAGAAGAGAGATCACTTTGGAGTACTTATTGAGGGTATGAACTCTGGAGCGATTGGCTGGATTTGAAACCTGGCTCAGCTGCTAATGAGCTGTGTACCTTGGGCAAGTTATTGAACTTTTTTGTGTCTTGGATTCACCTTTTGTAAAATGGAGATAATAATCGTACCTAGTATTAAATAAGTTAATATATACAAAGCACTTCGAATAAATACTACCTGGCACATAGTTTGAGCTAAATGTGTGTTTGCTGCTGCCATTACTTACTACTACTATTATTATTAAAAATAGAGGCTGGACGTGGTGGCGCCAGTCTGTAATTCCAGCACTTTGGGAGGTTGAGGTGAGAGGATTACCTGAGCCCACGTGTTCAAGACCAGCCTTGGCAACTTAGCAAGACCTTATCTCTACAATACATCAAAAAATTAGCTGGGCGTGGTAGTGCACACCTGTAGTTCCAGCTACTTGGAAGGCTGAGGTGGAAGGATCGCTTGAGCCCAGCAGATTGATGCCACTGCACTCCAGTCTGGGCGACAGAGTGAGAACTTCAACTTAAAAAATAAAAAAAGAGATTGGCTGGTCCCAGTGGCTTACACCTGCCATCCCAGCACTTGAGACTGAAGCGGGAGGATTGCTTGAGCTCAGGAGTTCGAGACCAGTCTGGGCAACATAGTGAGACCTCGTCTCTAAAAAATAGAGATAAGTCAAAAATGACAACCAGAGTTTTGACCCTGGCTAACTAAGATGATGATAATTCCTACTGGCAAGTTTGGAAGTTAGGAAGCTGGTTGAAAGGATGGAAGTAGGGCAAGTTGGTTGCCAAAGACTAGTATGAAAAGTTTGGACTTAGCAAATAATATAGGAAACAGGTGAAGTAAGTACGGTTTTTCAGACAGATGGGTGTATAACAACTTTCTGTAGATCAGTGTTCCTTAACCATGGTTGGTTGACATTTTGAGCTGGATGATTCTTTGTTGTGGGGGCTGTCCTGTGCATTGCAGGATGTTTAGTAGCATCCCTGGCCTCTACCCTCTAGATGCCAGCAGCACCCTCTTTGCCCCTTTGTTGTTACGACGCACAACATCTCCAGATGTTGCTAAATCTTGCAGGGAGCAAAATTGACCCAAGTTGAGAACTACTGCTTAGAAACATGTGGTAGATTCTGAATTGAATGAGTAAATGAATTCAATTCAAAAGCTCCTCAGTGGATATATTGTTTGTCATTTACACAAAAAATCTGAGTCCTGAAATTAGTGTACAAATCACTCTTTTGAGTTTGTAGTATTGCAATATTAATATAATTTCATATGTGTAAGTTAGATATGTCAGTTGCTTGAGTTTACATGTTTGTTTTAATGTAAGTCAAATATTGTATTTAATTAATCAGTAAAAATGTACATATATTATAGAAATGGTTTATCAGAGTCCATAATTTTTTTCTCTTCAGCCAAAACGGTTATTTTTTTCATCATTAATGATATGTGGATAAGCTGTTGTAATAATTTGCCTTGCCAGTAGTGATTTTTGTGCATGTAATTTAGAAGGAATAAAAATGTAGGGCCATTTTTGGTATAAAAGGAGTGAGTGCTGTATGACTTTTTTGAACTCTGCTATTAAACCTTTTTGGGGAGCTGATGTTTTTAAACTGGTAATCTAGGGTTGAATACTTACTTGTCTTTTAAATATTTGACATACCTTTTAACAGCTGAATGATTTCACTTCAACTTCCTTCTCTCACTCATTTTCTGAAAATTCTATTAAAAATTAACCTTAAATTATGAACTTTTGAATAATAAAAATTTTCTCTTAAACTCATTATTTTAAGTAGTCTGATTAATTTTTTTTTGGATCTACATTTATATTTTAATCTTTGTAGAATGAAGAATATAGGCACCCGGGGTTGAAAATGATACTGTAGAAAGAATAGGAAGGCTGTTGCAAGAAAATTTTAGTTATAGCGACCTAGTATAGTGGTCACTGATTCTTATAAGAACTGAACTTTTTTTTTTTTTTGAGTTGAAGTCTCACTCTGTCACCCAGGCTGGAGTGTAGTGGCATGCTCACGGTCACCGCAGTCTCGACTTGCTGGGCTCAGGCAATCCTTCTGCCTCAGCCTTCCAAGTAGCTAGATCTACAGGCATGCACCACCATGCCCAGCTAATTTTTTGATTTATTGTAGAGATGAGGTCTCACCAGGTTGCCCAGGCTGGTCTTGAACCCATGGGCTCAGGTAATCCTCTCACCTCAGCCTCCCAAAGTGCTGGGATGCCACTGTGTCCAGCCAGAACTAAACTTTTAAAAAAGAAATCAGCTGTTAGATTTTTATTAACCTCTAAATCTGTGCAAGTTACAGTTGTATAGTGGTATCTGTATTTTTAGCAAAGTGACTAAATAAGTTATGGTACAGACTGTTATCACAGCCCAATAGACAGTAATATCCCAGGTAAAATTATGAAATCTGAAGTTTCTCCTTAAGAATCTTCAGCCTGCTTTAAAAAGAAACAAGCACAAAACAAAAGAAAAACCAGCATCTCCTCCTCCCATTTTATGTTTTTTTCTCTTCACTCTCTTTCTCTATCAAAATAAGGAATGAGGATAATATTTGTGTAGTTTTTTCAGAGTTTGTGAAGACCTTTTATGTGTTTCATCTCATTTGACCTTTACAGTTACTCTGAAAGAGGTGAGGCAGGCATTAATCTTCCCATTTTGTAGATGAAGAAGAGTTTAGAGAAGTAAATGACTTCCCAAGATCACATAGATGTTAGGTGATAGAGCTGGGATTGAAACTCAAATTTTTGTCTCCAAGTCTTGCCATAGAGTAGAGATTTAGAGAAGGTGGGTTTTAGAATCAAGTAGAATTAGGTTCAAATTCTGCCTTGTGTCTGACATTGGTACAGGGTTTACCACTCACAACAGATTGTTGAAAGAAATAATAAAATTGTGTAAGGCTCTTAAGGAAGTGTTAGGCATTGAATGCCCCAATAAATAGCAGGCTTATTGTCATTATTTACCTCAAGATGATTATAAAGATTATATATTTATAAGATTATAAAAATTATATTATTATATATGTATGTTTTTTCACATGCAACGAATGCACAGATTTTTAGACTTTTTTTCCATCTCTCTTGAGACAGGTGGTGAAGTTTTCAGAACAGCAGGCCAGAGGTAGGCTTGTACAGTCTGTGGCGATGGATTGAGTCTTAGATACATATGATGGTCTAACAAAGGGAGCAGTAGTTACTCACCATGTGCCATCTGGAATCTCATGATAACGTCAAACTACTATCTTAATCTCTAGGCTCAGTGTTATGATGGCATGCTAGAGAGTAGAATTGCCTTAGCATGTACATTTTATTTATTTTCTCTTATCAAGTGACTCTTGATTAGAGGACTTTCAGAAAGCAGCCAAAAAGTAGGAGGATTTTAGGGATCTGAAATCACAGGAGAATCTGAAATCACTTTAGGTCTCCTCTTCTTTAAAGGTAAATGATATCCTCTCTAGACCGTTTGTCTTATGGACCGGTGTCAGACAGAGGATACATAGTGCTTGGTTCTTGTGGACATTTTCTCTTCCTTCATAGAGGCTGAACCAGCCACTGCAGATGTAAAGTTGAGAGAGACCTTGTTCTAAGCAGACGTGTTGCTTGTTAGTTATTATTTAATGAATTTTTTTTTTTTGCAAAGTTTTAATGACTTTTATTGTAACCTTCTTCACCTGACATCCTTTTTTTTTTTGAGTCAGAGTCCCACTCTGTCGCCCAGGCTGGAGTGCAGTGGCACGCTCACGGTCACTGCAGCCTTGACCTGCTGGGCTCAGGTAATCTTTCCGCCTCAACCTTCCAAGTAGCTGGGACTACAGGCAAGCATCACCACGCCTGGCTAATTTTTTGATTTATTGTAGAGATGTGGTCTCACCAAGTTGCCCAGGCTGGTCTTGAACCCATGGGCTCAGGCAGTCCTCTCACCTCAGCCTCCCAAAGTGCTGGGATTATGTGAGCCACTGCGCCTGGTCCATCTGACATCCTTTAAGACCTTTCTCCCCCACTCTGTATTATTTTTTACCTCTGATTGTAAAGTTTCCACTTAAAAACTTGCTTTCAAAGGATTTTTTATATTCTTGAAGCTGTGAGTCAATTTAGAGATTTCACAATACTTAACAAAGCTCACCAATCTGACAGATGTCTTTTGGAATAGACACTTCAAATTATATAGAACAGTTTTTGATTGTTCTGAAACTTTAGTGTGGGGAATTTGTTAAAAACAGTAAACAGACTACTGGGTCCCACCCCAGAATTTCTCAGGTCTGAGGAGGGGTTTGAGAATTCATATTTCTGGCAGATTTTCAGGTGTTGCTTGTGCTGCTGGTTGGGGGCAGTACTTTGAGAACCCCCAGTCAGTTGAGATTAAGAAGAATTATGGATCACAGGGAATTTAAAAAACATAATGTACTGACTGTATTCTACTTAAAACTAGTTCAGACATCCATTGGTTCCTAGTCTGATAGTGTACACATACAAGTGACCACTGTCTTATACCATTTTTTGGGTGATTTCATATGTTGAAGGTTCCTTGAGAGACATATTTTTTGAAAGAATCTGGAGCTAACAGAGAAAAGGGAGGTAAGGAACACTGGGATCTGCGGACAGACTTGTGCTAGAGTAGGGTGGCCTTTATAGTTCCTGGAAGAATTGAGTAGTGAAATAATTACTATTTATTGAATGCTGTGTGCTAGGCATGTTCTGAGTACTTAATATCTATTTTTTCATTTAAACCTTATAAAACTCTACTTGTCTAAATTGAAAAAAGATTAGAGACCTAAGAAATTGTGATTAAAAAAGATTAGAGACCTAAAAGTACTATTTGTGTATCTATAGTTTTAGTATATGATGGTACTTGGTTACCTTTGAGGTTATGTGTGTATGTACTTGAGCATGTGTGTGTGTATATGCAAAGATTTTTAGACTTTTTTCCTGCATCTCTCTTGAGACAAGTGGTGAAGAACAATAGGCCAGAGGTAGACTTGTACAGTCTGTGGCTGTGGATTGAGTCTTAGATACATATGATGGTCTAACAAAGGGAGCAGTAGTCACCATGTGCCTTTTGGAATCTCATGATAACATCAAACTACTATCTTAATCTTTAGTCTCAGTGTTACTAGTATTTCTTATTTATCGCCCTCTGTTGATAGAAACTCATTTTTTTCCTGCTTGGCTTTTTAGAAAATTATCTAGGAAATTTACAGATATTAATGATAGTATATTGGTCTACTATAAGAGGATGAGTACACTAAGCCATGTTTCTTCGTGAATGTGGAAGAGCATAAAATAATATTAGTAGTTCACTGTACTGTTAGAAGATCTTTAGAGAACTACTGACTGATAATATTGTGTATATATAGGCAGTGGCGTACTGATTGCATAAATATTTGTGTAAATGACTCTTGGATTCTAAGATACTATGTTGCAAGGATTGATTTCTTCGTATCCTTTACATAGTAAATGCCACATCATTGTTCTTAAGTAATTGTGGAACAATTTTTTAATTTATTCTACATGCATGCTTTTGTATATTTCTATAATAGTCAAAGTCATTTAAAGACATTTTAAAAGACAGTGTGTCTGATTAATAACAGTTTTACTTGCTAAAACTTTGTGGGTAGCTTTTTTCCCCTTAGTATTAGAATATCCAGATGTAGGAGTTTATCTGTTAGGGTGTTTGTTTTGAGGCTAAACATAAATAATTGGAAAGAGGGCATATCTTACAGACAGTATTTTTTTTTTTTTTTTGAGTTGGAAGGCCAAGGCAGGAGAATTGCTTGAGCCCAGGAGTTCGAGACTAGCCTAGGCAACATAGCAAGACCTCATCTCTAAAAAAATAATAATAAGTAAAATTAAATAAAGCAAATTTGGGGGA
>CAUYQG010233877.1:0-38821 GCA_963574415.1 Tarsius wallacei | reverse complement strand
GAGGAGTCTGTTAGTGGCAAGGTTGGGAGGAGTTCCAGAGAACTAAACCAGAGTCAGGCCAGAGCACGGGGCTAGGCCTAATACCAGTGAGGAGGGTGCAGGGCAGAAGCCTTTTCATGGGGAGCTAGTGGCACTCAGGGGACTGGCTGTCCAAAGGCATAGAGCTACCAGCCCGCAGCTCAGCAGCCAGGGCAATAGGCTCTAAGAAAGTTTATCAAAATCCCTCTTCAGGATTTCAGGGAAAGAAAGCAGCCAAGGCAAACAGGCACAAAGTCTCTATCTGGCATTCCTGCTAGGGCCGGCTAGGGCAGGGAGCACCATGTCTAGGCTGGGTGTGAATGTGCATGCGCATGCAAGAATGTAAGGTTTGCCCTGTGTGGCCGCAGGCAGGACGGCCTCCGAGGGGGCAGGCACCCTGCACGGGAGGCTCTGCACAGAGCCAGCTTTATTCCCTCTGGTCGCGCGGGAGGTGGTGTCTGGCTGGGGGCTCCGGCCAGCAATGGTCTTCAATAGCACTTTGTGTTGTGTTCTCCTGCATTCTGGTGTGGGCAGGGTCCCGAGCTGCCCAGCCCCGCCCCTGGGGCCACAGTCATAAATGACTCTAAGGTTCATTTCATACCTGTTTTTTTTTTTTAAGAAATGAAATTGAAGAAGGGTAGAGAGAAGAGCTCACGTATTTCACGACTGTCAGGAAGTAATGCTGATTCTCACATTTACCAAGTGCATGGGCCTGGAGCTTTTGTGTATGTTAGGCTCAGAGATCCATCTCACCATCTCTTATTATCCCCATTTTGTAAGAGGGCAAACTGGAATTAGATGATAACAGTCAACACTTTTTTTTTTCAGTTGAGGTCTCACTCTGTCACCGAGGCTGGAGTGCAATGGCATGATCATGGCTCACTGCAGCCTTGACCTCCTGGGCTCAGGAGATCCTTCCACTTCAGCCTCCCAAGTAGCTGGGACTACAGCTACACACCACCATGCCTGGCAAATTTTTTAATTTTATTTTTGTAGAGATGAGGTCTTGAACTCCTGGGCTCAAGTAATCCTCTTGCATCAGCTTCCTCAAGTGGTAGGATTACAGGGGTGAGCTACTGCATCTGGCCAGTCAGCACATTTTAACAAAGCAACATTAGGAAAAGCTCCTAGTGCATTTACTGTGGGCACCTCCTGCACAGACAAGCCCCTTAGGCAGACAAAACCAGAACTGCTTGAGCAGTGCCTGAATCCCAGAGGGAGCCTGGGAAAGCTGGGAAGCTGCCTCCTGCTGAGGGGAGGCTTCTCCAAGGAGGAGCCATGGCTCCAGGACTTGGGAGCTGAACAGGAGGCCTTCTGGAAGAGGTATGTGGAGTGGCTGCTCCTGGTGGGTCTGGGATGTCCATGGCCCAGCAGGCAGTGTGGTGTCCTGTGGGGAGGGTGCAGGGGCTGGGAGCAGGGACAGCCTCGCAGAGGCCGAGTCTGATCCCAAGTACAGAGGAGTTTCCGGGGCCCTGGGCTGGGAAGAGTGCCCCTCGGGGTTTCATTTAGCAAGGCCAGGGCTGGAAAGTTGAAGAAATGAGTCTTCCAGGCCATACTGATCAAAGAGGGACCAGGGTCTAGGGAGGACAGTGAGCACTTGGGAGGAGAAAGATATAGGAGGAGAGTGGCTGCCTGGTGGAGGTTGGGAGCAGGACCTCCAGGACCTGGTGGCCAAGTGGCAGTGGGGCGGTGCTGACTGGGCACGTGGGAAAGAATCTCCAGGTGTTGCTGTTCTGCAAAGGGAAAGGGCACACCCACAATTGCTCTCTTGCACCATCTGCACAAATAGGCGTCTCGCCCAAGTCAGGTGCTGCAGCATTGGATGTGGAAAGGGGGCTTTACTCAGCCCTCAACCTGGCCAGGCGCTCAGATTTTCCAAGCCGGAAGGGTGCTGATGATGGCCTGGGTCTGGAGTGGTCTTTCCTCTTGCCTGTCTCTCTAAGGCTGTGTCTAAGAGGGTGTGGCTCTGTGTCCCCCAGGCCCCAACACAGCTTTGGGCTGTTCCCAGCCAGCCGCTGGAAGACCCACCCAAGCAGGGAAGGGGGTCAGAGACCCATGCACTCACCTTTGCCCGTACCTCACCTTTTTAATAACAGGCACTGCCAAGAAACATGTGACGATAGCTGGGGTGTCCAAGGCCCGCTGGGGCGTGTTTAAGGGGCACATGCCCTTGAGGCTGTAGATGTAGATTTTCTGGTCCTGCAGAGGCAGAGGGATGCACCATGAGGCCCAGATTGGAAAGTGTCTGCCATTTCCTATGGGGGTGCACTCGGTATTGGGGATCCTCTATGGGTCTTGACATGGATTGAGGCTTTCTGGTTGGTTATGTATTTCTGTTCTTTGCAGAGACTTTGAAAATTAGAAAATAGTCTAAAGAGGAAAAATAAAACTGCCCATAATAGAAAACCACTCCTGGGACTTGGGGGCACAGCCTTTCAGAAGTTTTCAGTGCTATTTGTGTGTGCACGTGGTACCAATGAAAGTGGACTCATGCTGCAATGCTGTCTTCTCACTGTTCTTTTCATGTGACAATACAATCTAGGCAGAAGCCCTGATTCTCATGTATTCTATGAGGGAACGACGCAGGCACATCCCTTGTCTGTTTTGGGGGTGTTCCATAATTTGGCTAATCTGTTGCCAGACATTTAGCCACCCTCTAGATTTTCACTATTAGTTATTATTCTGGGATGAACATTCTTATAGACCTCTCTGTGTGGTGTGTGTGTGTGTGTGTGTGTGATAGTTATTTCTTTAGAATACATTCTTAATACTAAAATTACCAAAGCTTCAGTGGGATGCACACTTGAGACTGCTGATATACATTTGAACCACACTTCCAAACTGCCGGCTGGAAAGCGTGCACCCATCTATCCCCCAACCCATAAACTCAGAGCATTTGTTTTTGGTCATTCCTCTCTAGATTTCTCAGAAGACAGCTCTTTGGGCCTCCTGGTAACTTCCCCGGAGAGATGGCCAAAGGCCTTCAGAGCAGACTGCATTTGCTATGTGGACCCAGCAGTGTTATAGGAAAGGTGGGGACATCACCAATCTCCTGGACTTCTCCTCTTACTGGGAGTCTACACCTGATACTCATCACCCTGAATCCTGGCCACTAGCCAGTGACAGGCAGGGTTGAGATGCCCTGGTCACAGTACACCACTTCACGGGACTGATGGCATTGCTCTGGGAACTGCACAGGATGAGCAAGGGGTTATCTGAAAGTCAAGTTGACCTGCTGTCCTGTGTTTTATGAATCTGGCCCCCCAGGGGCCACACCCAGTGGAGCCCACCTCGCCGAGGGCCCTGTGGTGGTGGTTACCTCGGTGGCGGTCCACAGGGAGCTCTGGACCTTGAGCTGGCAGCTCAGTTTCATGCCCGGGCAGCTCATCCTCTGCACTTCCAGAAGGCCCTTCTCCGTGTTTACCACTGTGTAGTTCCTACGATGGGCAATAGTTGTGCATTCAGCTCCCAGCAGCCAGGAGTTGCCTCTGTCCCTTGTCCCAGCCTAGCTGGTTAGCTGCAAGCCTCAGCCACCTCCTCTGCCTCTGAATTCATGGTTGCATCTTGCCCTGCTCTGAGGGAATCAAGGACCCTCCACCCACTGGGCAGAGCTGGGGTATATTACAGGCAGAGAAAGGGCATTCCTGACGAGGAGAAAGGCCTTCTTCCTTGTGTGACCTCTAAGGTCAAGAGTTGTCCCCAGGTGGGCTCCACCAAGACCATGCACTGCTCTCCCAATGGCCATACCCTTCCCACCCAGTCATATGGGGAGTCCTTGATGCAGAGTAGACAAGGCCAAGGTCAAAGACGAGATATTGATAGAATTCCAGAGGAGACTGGGGCAGTGGGAGGGGAGGCGGAGGGATGGCTTAAAATATGGCCCCAACATAGGTGTTCTGAGAATGAATGATTTGTCATTTACTGCCCCCACTGCCCTAGGTGAGTGTCCCGGGCATCCACTGCACAGGAGAGGAGACTGAAGCTTACGGGGTGGAAAGTTACACACCACACCTCACACAGCTCTTTCCCCTAATCCAAATCCAAGAGAACACAGTAAGCTGGTGGTTAGGAATTCTTAATGTAAAGGTTTCCTGCCATCAAATTTTGGAAAGTTTCAATACCATTGACCGATAACATGTATTTGCAGATGATAGAAATGATAGGAAAACAGCAAACAAAACCTTCCTCCAACGTTATACGGGTCTACTTTTTTTCAGTCTTTTTTATGCATTAAAAAAATAAAATTAGGGGCTGGATGAGGTGGCACACACCTGTAATCCCAGCACTTTGGGAGGCAGACGTGGGAAGATTGCTTGAGCCCAAGAGTTTGAGACCAGCCTGGGCAACATAGTAAGATCTTATTTCTACAAAAATAAAAAAATTATTATTTTAGTTTCAGCTACTTAGGAGGCTGAGGTGGGAGGATTCCCTGAGTCCAGGAGGTAGAGGCTGTGGTGAGCCGTGATCGTGCCACTGCACTCCAGCCTGGGCGACAGATTAAAAAAAAAAAAAGCAAAATTAGGATATTCTACATAACTCATTTAGAAAAAAATAAGATAGGAAATCATGAATAATAATATGCCCCTATTTCCTCCAACTGTAATTTTGTCATGTGTGAACCTTGTTTATCTGTTTGTCCTCCTTTCCTCTCCACCTCCTTTCCTTAATTCACGGACAAATCTCAAGTTCCAATGTTCTGTGCTTTTGGCCAGCATCCTCCCTCCCCTCCTGTGAGCTTCTCCTGGCTGGAGGCAAGTTTTGAAGGACCTCACATGTCACAGAAAGAGGTCTCTCAATTCCCACTGGGGATGAGTTCCTGAGCCCCGAGCAGAACTGTCTTAGGTATCCGATGTGGGTCTGCAAGACTGAAAAGGTAAAGAAGCATTCCCAAGCAGGGCCCAGCCCAGCAACAGCATGCAGTGGAGGAGGCAATGCACATTGGCTAGGACAGTGGGTTTCCACATAAGACGAGAATTTCTAGATGTCGGTCTTTGATGCTGTCTTTCCAGCACCCTGGCCTCTTGATCGAGACCTCCTGCATGTTCCTTGGGGATTTCCTTCCCACTCCACCCCAGCCACCCTCTCCCAAGTTCGCACCCCAAGCCCTGTCTCTACTACTAACTGTGCCTCTCCCACCGATCCAATGTCAAGCCTGTGTCGTCTGACCACCACCTCCTAGTTTTTCGGCTCACCTACCTAGTACCATAACTCCCATAGGTTTTTTGACCCTACCAAGCCCTAGGACTCTTGGGTACTTTCTAGTGTCCTCCCTTTGGTTCCATGGTCCTCTCTATAATCACTCCCTTGAAAACACCCTCAGCTCCGCTGCCCCTTCTTC
The DNA here is from genome assembly GCA_963574415.1 of Tarsius wallacei. NCBI lineage: Eukaryota > Metazoa > Chordata > Mammalia > Primates > Tarsiidae > Tarsius > Tarsius wallacei. The sequence goes on along the minus strand of CAUYQG010233877.1, from coordinate 33,465 downwards.
CTCCTGGCAAAACCCCAACTCTGCTGAGAACTGCCTTGTCGCCCCTCCTGCGACAAGGGGAGCAGAAAATGCAGGAGGAAGTCACATGGCCAGGCTGATCGTCTCATTTCCAGCGACCTCCCACCCAGCGGACTGTCGTGCTGTCTGCCTACCCTGACCCCCGTGCCCACCCCATACCTCCTCTTCCTCCTGGGGTATCCCAGCCTCTCCCCATCGCTCATCCTTCCTGCTCCTTCCCAAAGAAAAGGAGATGCAAGTAGAAGGGAAGACCCAGGGACTCTGTTTCGGGGAAGCTCTCCCAGCCGCTCTGAGCCGCTCCCCACCTCACTGTGCATCCCCTTTGCTCCAGCAACTGTCTCTCTCCCACCCATAGCACCCCTCCTCCCCACCTCCACCATCAAGGACATCGCTCTCATCTTAATACAAAACCCTTCTTTGACCGGTGCCCACGTACCCCTGGCAGATACCACTTAACCACAAAACTGTACACACACATGTACGTCTGTCCATGCAGACTGTTTCCCTCTACCTGCTCTCTCCTGACACAATGCTAGCCTGGCTTCGGATCCCACTATCAACTAAACCAAACTCACTGCGGTCATCAACAATTCTGTTCCCAGCTTCCCTGGTGGCCTCCACCCTGAATACCAGCAGGGCAAGGCAGGTGCCAGGAGCTTACCTGGACTCCTCTTTCCCATCCCAAAACACCACGGTGTACTCCTGGCCCTGGGACGAGAAGAAGGCCGTCTGTTTCCCACAGGGCAGCATGTACATGAAGGTGGCGAAGGTCGGGTCCTTCATCTGGCTCACCACCGACAGGGCCAGTGGGCGCTGAGGGAGAGAGGCCGGGGCATGGGCGAGGCATTCACAGAGAGATGGGTGCTGATTCTGCCCAGGGGATCAACCGGCTCCACCCAGGGAGGAAGGATGGGATCTGCTCATTCAGGGCCGGATCCAAACAAGAGGTTGAAATGGTTCCAGATGCCAGAAACAAACCCATCCACATGTCTGGAGCACCATCAGCCATGGTAACTTCAGCTCAGCTGGTCAGGTTAGCCTAAACCCCAAATATTCCATCCCCTGCTCAAGGATATACACTTCTCTTCTCTCCCCCCCCCTTTTTTTTTTTAAGAGATAGGGTCTTTCTCTGTTGCCCAGGCACAGTGCAATGGCTATTCACAGGTATAATCATAGCAAACTATAGCCTGGAACTCCTGGGTTCAGGTGATCCTCCTCCTCAGCCTTCTGAGTAGCTGGGACTACAGATGCATGCCACTGTGCCTGGCTAAGGACACACACTCTTCTAAAGAATACCGTTTACTCCTAATACATTAAACAATTCTGTCTGATTTGATGAGTTTTAACCTTGAAAACTCTGGTCTCTTATACACACATACACAAACAATAAAAAAAACATAAAAAAACAAGCTTTACCATTCTAATATAACCCCTGCTTCTCATAAGCAAACTTTCCCCAGTACTTTACAAGGAGGTACTTATATTCTCTCTGCTCTTGCATAGGGTGCATATTGCTATAAAGGGGTTGATATTCTTTGTCTGCATGATGAAATGACATGAGAGCGAGAAGGAAAAGAAAGTCCACGCTTCTTGAGAGTGATATACACAAAAGGAATGAAACTGGTTATGTTAGGAGAAGTAAATTCCGCCTCCCAAAGAGGTGGGCAGAGAAGGGTCACCAGTTGTTCTTCAAGAAGGGTGGGTGAACAGCCACACATGCACAGCCACCACCATGTAGCAGGAGGCCCCAGGGCCCAGGTTCTGTGCTCCCAGGTACCTTCTCAGGCTTCGTGTCCCAGCATTCCATCATGAGTGCCTGGAGTCGATGGAACTGCACTTCCTCTGGCTGCCCCAGAACTGGGCGGATGCCTTTGGACAGCTTCTTGGCAATCTGGAGCTGGTGGTGGCCCAGTGCAGGACGCTGTCCTGACAGCAGCTCGTAGAGCACCATCCCATAGGAGAACATATCTACCTGGGCAGAGAGCAAGCCAAGTCAGAACGGGCCCAGTGACTTTCTTATGCCCCGAGGTGGAGGGAGCAGAGACACAATTAGACAAGGAAAACATGGGCCCTGTCCAAAGGGAGACCATCATCAACCTATCCACTAATCTGCCCATCCATCTCTATCTGTGCAGACCAGCCATCTGACCATGTACTTCTGTCCATTTATCTATCCATGCTCCATCTACCCATCTATCCACCATCTAACCACCTGTTCTTCTGTCCATTTATCCAAACATTTTCTCATCCATCCGTCCATCCCTCCATCCATCTGTCCATCCCTCCATCCATCTGTCCATCCATCCATCCACTCATCTCTGTCTATCTGTCCATCCATCCATCCATCTATCCATCTATGCATCCATCCACCCACCCAACCATCTATCCTTCCAATCCATCCATCTGTCTATCCATTCATATGCCTGTCCTTCTGCACTTCTATCTATTCATCTTCTCATCTACCCATCCGGCAACGTTTGTTCATTTATTCATCCATCTTTCTATCTACCCATCCATTCATCTGCCTGCCCACCATATTGTCCATTTACCAACGTCCCATTCATCCTTCCTTCCATCCATCCATCCTCACACTGAGAACTTGCTGTTTGTCACCAAGTAAGAACTCCAAGGAGGCCATGGTCTTTTCCTTGAGTGTTAAGACAAGGAGGGAAAACACAGACCCTCAGCTCAACATATTTGGTACTAGAAGAGCTGTGTATGTAACTCATACATAGGGGAGTGGTTCTCAGAAAGCCACATGCTGTCTCCTCTAATTTCAATTGTCATAAAAAGGCCTGACAAGGGAAGTTATACAGACCCTTATAAGAATCAAGGCAGAACACTTCAGCAGGAAAATGACTGAGATAGATCCAAGAATTTTAAATGCGAATGTGTAATATTGTAACCTTAGTTTCAAGGTGAACACCTTGTCTGAGTCGGCTGCTACTAAGACGCTCTCATTTTTGTGGCTCTGATTTGCCTTTTCGATCTTGGGCTCCAGCCGCAAGTGCTGAGCTAACCCACATGCGTAGGTCATTGACAGCAATTAGTCAACGGCCCATCTGAAAATCACCAAGTAACAAGAAATTACAGGCAAGGGGAATTTCACTACTGGGTGATTAATGAACGAGACTGGCACTAGATGCAACATATGCTTGGTATGACTTCAGGTTGCCTGTGTGCCTGTCTGTACCTACCAAACAGCTATCGGGAGTAAATGTTATCAAGAGATAAGCACTTAGTCATCGTCTCTAGTGAGACTGGCTGTGCGGTTGCCCAGAGACCATGCGTGCTGCCAGAATTCATTCCTGGCTTGGCATTTGACTTGGCCAGCACCTTGTAGTCAGCACATTTAGGCCAGGAGCCTTTCCCATCCTTATGCTGTCTGCTCCTCACAAGCCCCGTGCAAGTCTGGCCCCACGTCCCCATTTGGTATATCTAAATGTGAGTTGGGACCCAAATCCAGATCTATTTCTGTCTTGAACTCTTCATCCACTGCTTACAACCTTCACAATGTTTCAGAATCGAGGTTTGAGAATTCTGAAGCTAAGGAGAAGTCAACCTTGTCATGAGAGACAGACACAGACCCCTGTGCCCCTCTGGCTCTAGCCAGAACCTCCCTCAATGAGCATGGAAGAGGGAGAAAAGTGTGCTTGTGGGAGGGCTGAGCTCAGAAACCCAGGTGTCACCATGACTGCCTGGCTGGCCCCAGACAGGCCTGGGCTCCTGTGCTGTGGGGCTGGGCCAGGGGACAGTAGTAGGCCAGGCAGGTACCTTCTCGTCATACACAATGCGAGGTCTGATCTCTGGGGCCTGGTAGCCAGGAGTGCCCTCCACACCTAGGGCACCCTCGTGGAATGACTGCCTTGAAATCCCGTAGTCAGACAGCTTGATGTTGACATGCTCCTTGACATCAAGGGACCACACCAGAATGTTGTCTGACTTCAGGTCACAGAAGATGATATTTTTCTTGTGCAGGTAGGCCAGGCCTGAGGCAATCTGGTAGGCTATTTTTTGAGTGAGCATGTGTCCCAGGGGCATAAAGGAAGAATCTTGCAAAGAGAAAAAATAACAATTTTCAAATTTATCAAAATTTCTATTTTGGTAGAATCAAATTATCATCATAGCAACTGTCTTCCTGACTTCTGTCTCTTTCCCTGGATACTGTATGTTCTACTGACACATTCTCACTAATCTTCATGCTAGATGCCAGAAGACAGAGAATGACCTTCTTAAAGGAAACAGTGCTGGCGTTTTTCTTAAAAGTGCAAGGATTTAAACTCCCTAGAGTTCATCTTTGGTCAAGGTTATCCTATTGTCAAGAGGTGAATTGCAGAGACAAGACAATTTCTACTGAGGCAGAAGTGATTGATTTTAGTAGCATTCTCCTTCCCTAGTCAAAGATAGCCGCCTCTCTCCCTCTGGCAGCTCTACTGGAGTTTAGTCACCTATTTCTCAAGGAAAATTACTTCAAAATTTCATTAAAAAATAAGATATGGCACTGACCCCAGGATCACAGAGTCTTAGCAGTGGTAACAGGTCAGTTAAAGGGTGATCTATGCAGCCAGTGGGCTTGATGCCCTCTGGGGGGGGGAGGGGTGTGTGGCAAGGTGCTATTATTACCCTTTTCAGGCAAATAAACTCAGCAACTTCCTGATTTGTAGCTAAGAGTCAGGTCTTGGTGCCTGCTTCTATCTGACCCCGCCACAGTATGAGCATCCCTGTCCTTGCCAAGACCCCATGTAGCATATAGACTTGGTGAGGTGCCTTGCTGCACACCCAGGGGATGGCTGCATGAGCCAGATGGGGCTGTGCCAGGCAGGAGGGCACCCCAGCTTCCCCGAGGCCCACCCTGCCCGCTGGGGCTTGGCTGGCCCCAGGGTCTGGGTTAGGTGGGGCCCCCAGCCCCCTCCGGCCCACTCCCCCACTGTGGGATGTCCTTGACACCTCGGTACCTCTGGCGTTCTCGGACAGCACGGTGTTGAGGCTGCTCAGTGGGGCCAGCTCCAGGGCGAAGCAGAGTGGGTGGATGCTGATGCCCATGAGCGACACGATGCAGGGGTGCTGCAGGGCGTGCAGCATGCTGGCCTCCTGCCGGAACTCCGAGAAGTTCTTCATAGCATCTGTGGCCCGTAGGTGCCTCAGCATGGTGTCTACAGGGAGAGCACAGTCATCGGTGCCCAGTGAGGACATGGGGCACAAAGGAGTGACCTGGCCTGGCCAGTCCCACGGGGTGGGTGTCCTTGACACACTCAGAGCGGCCTTACAGAGCGGGTGGAATAGGAATTTGCATTTTTTTTTTTTTTTTTGAGTTGGAGTCTCACTCTGTCGCCCAGACTGGAGTGCAGTGGCTGCTCCCGGCCACCGCAGCCTCGACCTGCTGGGCTCCGGCAATCCTTCCGCCTCAGCCTTCCGAGTGGCCGGAACTACAGGTGTGCGCTACCACGCCCGGCTAATTTTTTTGATTTATTGTAGAGATGAGGTTTCGCCTGCCCAGGCGGGTCTCGAACCTGCAGGCTCAGGCAATCCACTCACCTCAGCCTCCCAAGGCGTGGGATTACAGGCTGAGCCACTGAGCCCGGCTAGGAATTTGCATTTTAAGGCACAAATTATCTCAGGGGTTCCAACATTATTGCCCCCAATTTGGCCCCAAAGGGTAGCATTGTGGGCAGATAGCAAGCCCCCTCCTCCTCAAGGGCTGAGCATGCCCTGTCACATTCGGTGGCTTCTGGGTATTCACAGGGGTCCAATCAGCCCCTTGATAGAGGGCTGCCACGTGTCCCCACCCAGACATGGCCCTCACAGCCCTTCATGCCCTGCTGTCGGCCACCCAACGGCCCCCAATAAGTCACTGAGTCGTATTCCTTCAGCATCCCTGGTATTTCATGCAGAGGCTGGCTCAGGAGGTCTTTCTGGATTGTAACAAGGTCCCTTCCTCCCACCCTCAGGGATGCTGAGGCTTTGGGCACTGCTGATCACCTTATTCCTTACCAAGTAGCCAGAAGTTAGAAGCACCACCACCATCCACTCAGCCAAGAGAAAACTATCCACAGCCACCTCTGTGGGGCAGCCACCAGCCTGGGACACGTCATCTCAGGCCAGGGAACAGAGGCGTGGTTCCAACCCCGTTTTCATGGCTGTGACCTTCTCCCAAGACCCTTGAAGTGAGGTGCCTGCATGGGTTGCTGCCACCAGGCCATGACAAGCACATGCAGGTGAGCTGGCCCTGGGCCACCAACAGGGTGTGGCCAGGCTCCACTTGTCCTCTGTATTCTGTTTCTGTCTCTCCTCAGAGGTCAGATTTTAAATTTGGGAACTGTTGGACACGGAGGTTTCGATGGCAAGAAGTACCTTAGCGATGAAAAGGTATCAGCTGTGCCAGATCCATGTGTGCGAAGCTATTTGGTTTTGAAATGTGAAAGTTTTGTTTTTCAAATTGCATCTTTACCCATTAAGAATTTATTTTTTATTGTGGTGTGAGGTCAGATCCAAATCTCTGCCCCATTTAGTGAGTAGGGTCAATCCTATGACCTCTGATGTCACCGCTGTCACATCCATTGTAGAACATTCTTGGCTGTTTTTGCACTTTGAAAATTTTGTATATATTTTACAGTCAGTCAATTCACACACATACGCCTGCCCATTGGGTTCAGATGAGAACTAAATTGAATGCTATACTGATTATTCCCCAATGCCTTATGTTTTTTGTTTTGTTTTATTTTTAGAGAGACGGGGTCTCATTCTATTGCCCAGGCTGGAGTGCAGGGGCATGATCATAGCTCACTGTAACCTCAAACTCCAGCTCAATCAATCCTCCTGTATCAGCCTCCTGAGTTACTAGGACTACAGGCATGTGCCATAATGTATGGCTAATTTTATTTTATTTTTTATAAAGACAGGGTCTTGCTATGTCACCCAGGCTGGTCTCGAAGTGATCTCTTGCCTTGGCTTCCCAAAGTGCTGGGATCACAGGCATGAGTCACTGCACCCGGTCCATATAGTACCTTATGGTTTCTATTACTGATGTGGAGAACATTTTCGAATGGGGCATTCCCATGTACAGGCGTGCTGTGTAATTCTGATGTTGGGCCCATGTCCAGCAATTTTAGAAAACTCTTACTGGCTCTGGTATTTGTAAAACAGGGTCTCTTAGATCTTCTGTGTGAGAAGTCACATTTTCTTCAGACAATTCTAATTTTGCCTCTTCCTTTATGATCTATTTCCTTCATGCTTTTCTAGGATTCTAAGTTTTCCACCAATAACATAAATTGCCTTTATGATGATAAAGATGACTCCCCCGATCCAGAGGTGGGAGGAAACATGGTATTCAGCTGGCTGGAGTGAGACCCCAGCACCCACACTGGCTGGTCGTTCCATAGAGACGGGTCCCTGGGGTGGCAAACACCCCTGAATCACACGTGTTGCATGTGTCTGAATGTGCCAAGACAACAGTGAGCTCCCTCTTCTGTGGGGGTGGGTGGTGGGAAGCTTCCCAATGTGTTCATCCAGAGTGCCCACCCTCCTAGCTGTGGGGGAGATGCTGAGAGGGTCCCACAGGGGAGGGGTCTGCCTGAGGTCAGACTGCACGCACACCATGTGCCAGATTGTGCCGAGCATGAAGCAGATGGACATGGTCAGGGCGGTTCCTGTTCTCAGGGGCTCACAGCTAGGCTGGAGGCCAATGTCCAAGAGTAACTTTCAGGTCTCCCTTGACCTGGCCTTCAATTGCCAAGTACAAAGCAGGGCTGCCTTGCAATCCACATGGGCCTCACCCACCGCTCCCCTCAAGCCCTGTGTGCATGTGTGTGTGTGTGTGTGTGTGTGTCTACGTGCACGTGTGTGTGAATATGCACATATGTGCGTGTGACCTCAGGCCTCCAGAAGGCGGCATGGAGCTTGGACCGAGGCAGCACATGTCTGATAAAAATGGTGATGCACTAGGGCTGACTTACCTGCTGGGACATTGGCAAAGTTCTTGAACTTCTTGATCTGGAATCGCTTCACAGCCACGGGTTGTCCCTGGTACCGGGCCCGGTAGATGACGGTGCCGCTTCCACCCTGGCCCAGGACGCTGCTCTCATCCTCACTGTGCTCCAGTTTGATGTTCTCCAGGAAGAGCCTGCCGCAGACACAGCCCAGGCTCAGTCCAAGCCTACAACCCTGGGCAGGTAAGTCCTGGGCTGGGTCATGTGTCCCCACTGTGAGAGCCATGTGGGGAGAGCCATCTGTGAGTTCGTACAGGTCTGGGCTAGCCCAGCTTTCCTACTTGCTGTTGGTCAAATCTGGTAGGTTGCGCAGCCTTGCCAAGCCTTGGTCTCCTCCTCTGTAAAGTGGGCTCACGACAGGAATCGCCTCAGAGGTAGTAACAAGGACGGGGTGAGGCCTCCAAAAGTGGTGGGTATAGAAAAAAGGTCCCTTTGGATGCTTTCCTCTGAAAGATTCTGTGCTTTGAGAGCCAGTCTCCATTAGACAAACTGCATTTATCCACTGCTGGTTACTAGTGTCTCTACTTCTTTTTATAAAGCAAAGATTGTACATACTGCTATTCAGTTTCTGATTACTATGACCAGTATCCCCACAGCCAGTGACTAGGATTTCATGCTAGAGCAGGGGGTTTGGGTCACCTGGCTGTTCTGTGAGTTCTAATCTTAGGTAAAAGGGAGCTTTCTGTTGGGATTTTGGGAATACTGTAAGTCACTCCTGGACCTTTGGTCTTTTCCACAGACCCTTATGGACCTGGAGTCTGTGGATTAAGAATCGCAGGCTGCATGACCCCAGAGAGAGGCCTAGAGCCTTCTGGGCAGCTTGGATGGGGGCCAGGCCTAATGGGTCTTTCGCACTGTAGCCATCTCTTGGGCCCTCACTAGGATCCTCAAACCCTGCCTCTTATTCCTTGAGAGACAGTGGGATGAAAGGCGAAGTAGGTGGGCAAGGGAGAGGGAGAGGGAGGGAAAGGCAACCCTGATGCCTCCTTCTGGCTCTCTGCTCTGCCGAAGTCCACCTGGTTTTCATCTACCACCTCTGCCAGGTGCCTTGCAAATGTGTGGCCTCCACTTGCACCCTCCTGGCCCTGGGCCGAGCCCCCTCATGACTGCAGCGGTCTACCAGGCCTCTCAGAACCAGGTTCTGCAGCTTCTCAGACTGCACAGCTGGGCCACACCACACTCCATATCCCCCCACAGCCCACAGTGACATGGCAGGAGATGGGCTGGGGCTGTTCTCCAAGTGCCCACAAAACCACCTGTGGGGAAGTATGGGCACTCGGAGCCTCCTTGGATGGGCATGGAGAGCAACGGGCACGCTAGGGTCCCTCTGGAGCTTCCTGTTGGGACTTGTGAACCCAGGAAGTGCCTGCCTGCGTAGGGCTACAGGGCAGGACTTGGTGGATGCCAGGTCCCCCTGCCTGCCAAACTCTGAGTCAAGGGGCTGCGATGCTTTGGGGCTGTGGTTGGGCCCCAGATGAGGTCCAGAGAGCCTCTGCTGGACAGTTAATCCCAATTTGGGATGAAAAGGCAAAGCATGGAGGAAGGAGAGAAGGATGGAGGGGGAGTGAGGAGGGAGGAGGGGGGAGGGAGAGGCAGCCCTGATGCTCCCCTTCAGGCCTTCTCCGGCTCTGCTGAGGTCCACCTGCCAAGTAACTTCATGTAGGAACCATGCTGCAGCCTGAGGTCTGACCCACACCAACAGGGACAGTCCATTCTGGCTTTTCAAATTCCATACAGTAAATTCCATAGCCCTTCAGTTGGGGTCTCTAAGCTGAGTCATAAAACATAGCACGGATCAGCAAATACACGAAAATTCTAAAACTTTGGAGGTGCCTAATTGGGCACCTCCCCCCCCAAATCGGATTCATATACACAGAACTGCATGCAGGCTCTAAGAATTGAGAATCCTCATGTTAAAGCTCTAGGAATGAAGAGGAGTCCTATTTTGCAGAAGAGTGATGTTGTCATCTCCACCAAGCCCTCACTGGGCATGTTGACAGGACCCATGAGGGACGTTACCCAATGTGGAAAGCATTTTCTTAACTGAGCAATTCTTCTAGAAGCAGGTTCCTAGGAACCCCAATCCTGCAACATCACAGGGCACTCCACAACTACTTGGAGCAGTTTGGAAAGATGAGAGTGCAGATATTCTCTCCTCCCCTTCCCAATTTTATTTTCTTTGACTTTTAAAAGAAACCAGGTAGTCTTCCTTTAAATGAGAACACAGCAGGACTTTTCAACTCCCCAGAAGTTAGGAAGCACTGATGTCAAATTGTCTCTAGGGAGACAAAATCACAGATTCTGGTTTCCACAGCACCTTTTATTTTGGGCTCTGGGACCATTTCCAGTTGGGCGGGATCACAAAACGTAGCCTGTTTTCTCTAGCATTCTCTCCCTGGTTCACATCTAGGATTAGTACAGGGAGGATCAACTCTAAGAATGGATTTAGGGGGTCCAGATGCTCAGTTTTAGGGCTGCAGTTAGGAGGTCGATGTTTACCCGGAAAGGAAAATAAGGCTGAAGTTCAGGAGCATTCCCCTTCCTGACGGCTGAGGAGCACAGCACCAGCTGCATTTCCCTCCTAGTCCTTGAGCTGGCATTGAGGTAGGAATTGGAAGGAAGGCCAGCTCAGGAGAGAAGAGCTCTTGCTGTGTTAGGGAAAGAAAGCATAGGGGTCACAGGATGGCCTCACTTACAAAGCTCTTTGCCCAGCAGGGCCTATCCAGGCCTCCAATATGGACAGCTGGCAGCCTGGTTCCCTTTAGGCAGCCATGCAGTGATGTGCTGTGGCCAGGCAGGAGGGTCTGCCTGGAGAGCCGTTGGCACCTGCACCACTAGAAGAACCCTGACCTATCCCTTTGTTCCGGGAGGGGCTGCCGGAGCATACCTGGCCGGGAAGTCGGTCATGAACAGCTCGGGGACCAGCTCCTGGAGCAGCACAGGGAGATCCGGGTGTCTGGGGCAGGAGATGAAGTCCCGCTCGATGGCTGTCAGTACGCAGTCTTCCATGTCAAAGTACTGCACGCCCTCTGACTTCTCACTGGGGGCTGTGTGTTGGGCCCAGGACGTCTCACAGACGGGGCAGGGCACATACTGCTCCATGAGTGGGGTCCCATCACTCTCTGTAGCCGTCAGAGCTAAATGGGGACACAGCAGGAGATGACAGCTCACCAGAAGGTGGCTGCAGATGGGTCCCTGAGCAGCACCCTGCAACCCCAGGCCAGATGGCAGCTGGCAGCCTGATTGCCCTTGCTTGTACCCAAGGGGGAGGCTGGAACTGGGTGCCACACTTCGGGAACCTTTGTGGAGAGCACGATCATCAATCCCAAAAGATGTGCCGGAGGTGGGGGGTGGTTCAAGATGTACCTGAGAGCTGTCTGGTGGTCTGGACCCTAAGCAGGCTGGCTGAGGTGGGCTGAGAGGGGGTGGGGATCCCTCCCTCATGGTTGGCCCCTGCAGGCAAGGTTTGTGCAACCCTCCAACAACCCAACCATAGTACACAAGAGGCCATTCTTACAACTAGAAACACAAGGCTTACAAGTACCTTGAGGAGAAATACCAGGGGAGAAATGAGTGCAAGTTATGATCGACAAACCTGGTCATGGAACAAGGGGCCCCTGCACGCCTCTGACAGGAGGTGAGGAGAGACACCTTCTCGAGGGCCCTTGGGGTGGGCAACAGCCTGCTTTGTGTGGAGTGGGAGGTGGATGCCTGAACTTTCTGGGTGCATCTGACATCTGTGGTCTAGGTGTGAGGCATCCTGTTGGGGGACCCTGGATGGGGGTACTAGCTCCAGGCAGGACTGTCTCAGGTGCTCAGCTGAGTCCTTACCATTCTCAGGTGATTATCTAATGGGTCTTCCTGCCAAACTGCCCAGGTTCTGCTGCTGGGAGGAGCACTAGCTGGTAGGGAGTTGCAAGTACCTAGAAGGGTTCATACAGGCCTTGGGTGGCCATCTACCCTCTGAATCACCACAGCTCACACACTGGACCACCTTCTCTGTGGGCCCCTTTTAAGCTACTTTTGTCCTTGTAGGTCATCCTTCCCATTGAAACTTGAAGGACTCCCATCCCTGATGGAAACCAGGCCCTGGCATCAGAATGTATGTCCCCAGTGCACCGCCAGTAGCCACTGTTCTTGATGCTCTCTGGGATGCAGGTTCTGTGTGCAGGTGAGGAGGCCCCGCAGGGAGGCCGAGGGACTCGTCTAGGCTTGCGGATAGTGGTGCTGGGGTTCCAAACCCACTCTCCGCTTGTTCACTCAGAGGCGGAGGGTTCTCTGGGCAGCCTCCTCCCACAACTGCCTGCCCATTTGGCCCCAGACGACCTCCTCCCTGCAGGCTGCTCTGGGGGAGTTGTTTCCACCTCCACAGCAAAACAAATGAGGCCTCAGCGGCTTCACTTCAAAAAGTATTTTCTTTGGGTGAACTGTCAATAAAGAAACAGATCCAAAGGCTCTGAGAAGGACTGTGTGGGTGGTTTGATCACCACTGGGATGGGCAGGACGGGCAGGGGAGGAGAGCAAGCCCCCTGGCAGCTATGGCTCACTCCCTCCCCGCCCTGCACAAGGACAAATCTCCATCTGCCAGCTCTCCCCACCAGTTTCAGCCATACTGTCCTCACTATGTGAACAAGACACGTATGTGGCTCCCACGGAGCATCTATGTGGCCCCCCATGTTACCCAGTGTCATTTTCCTTCTCACGCACTGTGGACAGCAGGAGGCCATGTCCTGGCACATTCTTTGTGGGATCTAGAGCCATAGCTTCCCCACCATGCTCCCTGCCCATGACTAGAGCTGGATTCCCCTGGGCCAGGACTCCCACTGAAAGGCTGTTAAGAATGCCCCTGGTTTTCTTGGGCTGAGTCCCAGTGGGATTTCTGTTCCCCCGAAGAAGCAGGCCACACTAATTCATAAAGAAATATTAGCATGAACAAAAGCTTGGTTCCAGAACATTCTCTTACCGGGAAACCACTGATCAATCAAGGAATTGATGTGATCCGTGATAAAAGCCATTGCTGAGAAGTCCCTCATTTCTGATTGGCAAATGATTTTTATTCCTCCACTTTTTTTCTTTTTCCAGTTCACATCGGAGGATTCCACGCTGCAACCCAGAAACCAAAAGGAATCCTTTGGGATTGGCTGTGGGGTCCCTGAGATGGTTTCCCTGCCCCCAGGGCCAGGAGCCAACCCTGGGGACCAAAGGACACCATGCGCTGCAGGACAGTCAGGGTCACTCTTCTGTGTATGTGCTTGTATGTGTGGACTTGTCCCCCACACCCCAGCATGGTGAAGGGGATATGAGGAAGACTTTGCATAAGGGACCCTTAGGCTGAGATCCGACCCTCAGGTGTGCCCCTGAGGAAGTTCCTTTACCTCTCAGAACCACAGTACACTTATCTATCAAGCAGGAACTGTGGACTTTGAGTGAGAATTTCTATGGGGAAGCGCCAGGCCCAGAGAGTGGCCCAAATCAGGCTCTCCAAAAAGTTCCTTCCCCCTTTCCTTTCTCTCACAGAGCTGGAGAAGATTTTGAAAATGTTATCGTAAATATTAAAATAATCTCATGTGCTTATAACTCATTAAATCTGTTGATCTGACCTTAAGCATACCTCTCTCAAAAATAAAAAGGAACAGGGAGCTGAGTTACACATCTAGGTATGTGGTGATGTGACATCAGGGATGAGGAGCCCGAATGCCCCCCAGGCCTCAGCCTGGATCCTTCTCTCAGAACAGAAGGGCAGGCTGGATGGCTGCAAGGCTCCTTCAGGACCCACCTAAGTGACCGTGGGAGGTTGAGGCTCTCTGGCCTGAGCTCAGCAGCTGCCCATTTCTCTCAAGTCCTGAGCTGTGCCCAGCACATCTGCCCTTGCCTTTCCTGTCCTGAGGGGAGTGCAGGAGGAATGAGGAGATGGGCACCTCCAAGATATTCATGGGGAGAGTCTCGCACGTCTAGCAAGCTGTCATGATGAGCTGCCATCAGGAGAATTCTGACCACCAAGAGGATGAGGCCCCCTGGGGAGGCAGCCCCGGGGGTGGATGCCATGATACCAGCTGACCCAGACAGGCACCTGCTGACTGGGCAGGTGGCTTCCAGACATTCCTACCTGAGGTAGCCCCCATCAAAAGTGACCAGGAGCCCTTCCTGCCAATAGATGGTCTGATTTCTTTTCACTCTGAACGTGCTACAGCGATTTCTCTGGTTTCCTGTAAAACTGTAAATGGGGACTTTCCTGTTCCTGCTTTTAGTATTCTTCTTGTTTTCAAAAAGCTGAAAGACAGAGAAAAGACCCTGCTTAAGTATTCTGCACTCCTTGCTGGCCCTGGGGCAGAACGCTAAAGCAGCCTGGCCAGCCCCATCTTGATAAATGACCACTGCCTTTCCCACCCTCTCCCCGACCCCCTCATCCGTGCTGCCAAGTTCAGTGCTACATTATCTGATGGGGTCTCCAGGATACTCTGGAAACACAATTTTCTGAAAGGATTTAAAATAGGTTTTTCTTTTAAAAATCTTTTCCCTTCTCGACTTTACAAGTAAAAACTCATGTTAGAAAATGTGAAAAATACAGAAAAATGTAAAAGAGAAAATAAGACATCAATTTAACACCAAGTAGAGAGATCATTAACATCCTGGTATATATTATTCCAGGATTTTTTTTCTATCTACATATATATGTAAAAAACAGCTGAAGTCATATTATATTTCTAATTTTGCATACTTTTAAAAGCATCACTTTTACTATGTCATTAAAAACTCACAAAAAGTTCATTTTTCTAAAGCTTAGAATAGTAATTTCTTGACCCACTCTTTTCTCTTGGGCATGCTAGTTGGTTCCAATCATTTGCTCCTTTAAAAACACTGTGATGAACAGGAAAAAAGCATGAAGCTTTCTCTCATTTCAAATGATTTCCTTAGTTCAGATATTCAGCAGTAGGATAACTGGGTCAAAGGCTCTGAAGGCTTTAAGGCTCCTGGGTATACACTGAGAAATCGCTTTTCAAAACAATGAGCCGGTCAGATACCCTGACCACCAGTGTGTGCAAGGCCTGTTTCACGCTGCTGGGCTGGGTATCACGGCTCAGCTCTTTGCTAATTTGACAGATGAAAAGTGGCATCTCACTGCTGCCTGCATTTGCATGCCTTTGATTAGTGAGGAGACTGAACTCTTTTCCTCTCCCTGTCACCCGTCTGAATTTCAATAGGACGTCTCTCCTAATTCAAGTGAAGGATGCTGCTGTCCGGAAGGGCCTCTGGGCCCAGCTGGACCCCACTTGTGTGCGCAGCCTCCCACGACACTGGTGTTCCATGACCCTCTACTTAGTACGCAGCAGGGCACATAGTTCAAAGGGAGGGCAGGGGGACAGAGGTGGAACCAGGGCAGAGTCAGTGCCTGTGCCCACTCCTTCTGCCAGGGCACCCTCCTGGCTTATAAACAAATCTCTCTCCCTGCTAACACAGGCTGCAACTGTAACCATTGATTTTCAGGCTCTTGTATTTGTTTTTCTTACCATTTCGGTAAAATGGGAAGATCAAAGACTATCTTTATTGAGCCAAGATGTTATAATTCAGTAAGGGCTTTCTTTCTTTCTTTCTTTTTTTTTTTTTGAGTTGGAGTCTCACTCTGTCACCCAGGCTGGAGTGCAGTGGCACACTCATAGCCACCCCAGTGTCGACCTGCTGGGCTCCGGTGATCCTTCCACCTCAGTCTTCCAAGTAGCTGGAACTAGCACGCGCTACCATGCCTGGCTAATTTTTGGTTTATTGTAGAGATGAGGTCTTGCACCCGCGGGCTCAGGCACAGTAAGGGCTTTCTCATTAGAATGTGGCAAAAGTAAACTCATAAAGAGTGTAATGTCAAGGATTCAACGGTCAGGGTTTACACCATGGGTTCACAAACCACAGAGTGTCAAAGTCCCCTGGAGGGCTGGTGAAAACCAGTGCCCAAGTCCATCTTGGAGTTTCTGATGCAGTGGGTTTGGGGGTGGGGCCTGAGAATCTGTATTTATCACATTAGCCAGGCGTGGTAGCACATGCTAGTTCCGGCTACTTGGAATGCTGAGGCGGAAGGATCGCTGGAACCCAGCAGGTATATATTAGCTGAGCATGGTGGTGCATACCTGTAGCCCTAGCTACTGGGGAGGCTGAGGTGGAAGGTTCCCTTGAGCATAGAATTTTGAGGCTGCAGTGAGCCACGATTGCATCACTGTGCTCCAGCCTGGGTGACAGAATGAGACCTTGTCTCTAAGAAAACAAAGATGAGTGTCTGTCTAAGCCTGGTGGGCACTGACGTGGTATTCACAAAACCTTTCAGATGGGTCTACCAGCAGCCTGTGCCCCACTTGCCTCCTGGCACTAACTACATTGGTGGCATTGCGGAGAGGATTGGTCTCCAGTCAGGTCCCTCCAGCAAAGGGCATCTCCCTCCCATGATGGTGCAGCTACAATTGCCTCACCCGCAGCCCCTGCACAGAAACCCCAGCTACCTGCAGGTCCATCTCTGCCAAGCTGATCAGCATCCGGGCTATAAACCTTTGCCAGAAGCCAACGGGAACGAAGCTCATCTTAAACAGCCTCTGGATGGTGTTGGCCGTGGGGTGCCGCATGCCGTGGGTATCCAGGCCAGGTTTTGATGGAAGGAGGTGTGGCAGGAGGTAGCTGAAATACATCAAGGGGGACTGGTGAGCAGCGTGGTCCAAGCTCCGCTACAGAGCCCGATTGCAGCAGATGGCCTGGCCAGGGGCAGGCTCAGCTGAAACAGCTCAGGTTGCTAGTTCCTTCCTCCCAGGGCATTGGGAATACCATTTTCATCATTTATATGCTGAGAATACATGCTCCGAGGGAAAATGAAGACGGGTACAGGGAATACATCTATAGGTGTCTAAGACAGAGACTAGAACATGCTAAGGGAAGCCATGAAGACATCTGTGGTCCTAAAAATGTCAGATGTTACAAATGAGAGATGATTCTCTGTACCCAGATTTATGGTTGGAGAGTCGCTTCACATTCACTTTGGTTGGTGAAGGAAAAACAAATACAGCTGCACAGTTCCAAAGATAATGCAGATTTGGGGTCAGAGGAACGGTTTTGGCCTTCAAAGCTATTTGTTGTTCTTGGCCAGTTGAGAAAACACAATTGCCTTAAAGGTTAGAATGAGGCTGTTTTGTGCAAAAGAGGGTTGTTTTATGAGAATTCTCTTGGTCATCACATAAATGTTACATCACCCCATCAGAGAGGCACTCATGTCTGTTGTCATTTTAAAACAGCTGAAGCCTGGGAGGTCCCTCCAGAAGTGTGCCTGGAAACTGGCATCATCTGTGTGCTATGGCACTTTGGGGACAGGCACAACAGGGCTGCCCCTTGGGTCTGCAGATGCTGGACTCTTCTTAACAAAGGCTTTGACTTTGGCTCTCCTAACCCTCTTAAAATAAATTTCAGTCCAACAAACATCTTTAGAACTTTCTGGAAGAGGCCCCCTAAAATATCATATGAGGAAAATTCAGTGACAGCTAGGTGGGTCAAGCAGACAGGTGCAGGTCTTGGCTCTGACTTGTCTGCTGTCATGTGGGCACACATGGGAAGAGAGAGGCTATCCGCCTGGCAAGTTGGTGAAAGGTGGACAGGGGCTGTGCAGGGGACCCAGCGGGCACAGATGGAGATATTTTAGTTTTTTTTCAGCCATTTCAGATCTTGGGTGGAAGGATATTCCTGACCTCCTGCGAGATGCTTCTCTCACTGTGCCTGGACCCTCCACCATAGCATCTGTTTTATTCCTTCACATCTGGCAGTTTCTTGCTTCTCTGTCTGCTCAGTGTCTGTCCCCAGTATAGTTGATCCCTGCCTGTCTGGGCCTGCTGCTGTTTCTTTCTGCATCTTTCACCCACCTGGGTCTCTCACGTGACCCCCTTATGCTGGTGGTACCCTGTGGTGTCCGCATTTTCTCTCTCCTTGTAGAAGTGTACTTTGGGAGTGGAGAGAGCACTCCCTCTCTGCCCCCAGGAGCTCGGCAGCATGGTGGCACACAGAGGAGGTTCTCAGTGATGTTTTTGAAGGCAGAGAAGATTCAGATGCAAGGATGGCAAAGGAAGAGAACAAACAGACTGGCCATGGAAGCCGGTTCTCAAGGTGAGCGCAGCCTTGGTGAGACCCCTGGCACCGGGGTTGAGAACAGCTAATGAACATAAAACCATGAAAACCCCAGCAGGACATGGTGTTTGCACCAAGATGCTGGCTAATGCTACGTCCCTGAGATGGCCTCGATGGAACTACAGCCCTTCCAGAGTCTGCTGAGAGATAAGGATTTTCTGCCTGAAAGAAGTGCAGCTGCTCAGAAGCGTATGCTGCTTTCTGGGGGGCCCTCGATTCCATGGAGATTTTCCAAGGGACTAAGGGAACTCGCCACAGGGGGAAGACCAAGCTCTGGAAGGAGGAGCAAGTGAGTTTGCTTGCAGGGAGTCTGCGACCCCAGCAGTTCACTGACATCTGAAAGCCTATGAAGTAAAGAGCTGGAACTGGCCAACGGCACAAGGGAACCATAATGCCTGTGCTGAGACGGCCATGTTCTGCTTTTCACAGTTTGCATAGAGCCAGGCACGGCGGCTGTGAGTACTTAACACGGAGACATAGTAATAATCACAATACTAACTCCTCATGTACTGGGAGCGCACGGGTATGAGAGGCGCTATTCTATGCGCCTTACTTGCATTAGCTAATGTAATCCTCACAATGATGACCCTACTTGTAGGTAGCAGCGTTATTTCTATTTTACAGATGAGGAAAAAGAAGACAGTTGGGATTCCTACTTGAGCAGTCTGGCTCCATGTTCTAACCTGCTGTGTGGTAAGCTGCTGTGAGGACTTGGCAGTGATTGGGCTGATCTTATGGTTTAATGTATGTGTTTGGCAGTGAGCTAGCTGATTTTATGGTTCAACCCAAAATACATACATATGTATATTATAAATACATGTATATTATCAACATATGAATGTGTGTATAAAATACATATGTATTTTATATATTAAAAGCTGACATGATATCAATAATAGACTTGTTTTTAGTGAGTGCTAAAATGTCTCCTCACTCCTCTGACCTGCTGACAAAACAACCTGGAAGTTGTCAGATCTTGGCGGATGTTGTAAACTCCCAGGTTGCCTTACCTAGCTTTTTCATGGATCAAAGCCAAGGACACCCCTGGACCATGGTATGAGGGGCCATAGGATTTCGAATTCCTCTTCCAGCATTTCTCTTTTCAGGACCCCACTCACGGCTGCCATGGGGCTGAGGCAGCAAGGACTTGAAGGCCCCGGCACACCCACAAGGTTGAGTGGAAGGCTGGGTGGGGCCTCAGGCAAAGGGACCTGGGACTGGTTCCCAGGAAGCCAGGTCTCTGGGCTGGCTGCTCAGGGTCCAGGCTCGCTTCCTAGGTGTCTCAGTGGGCATCCTGTGTGGATCTGGAGCAGGGAATAGGGTGGTGATGTGTTCTATGGTACTCATGGCAAAGATCTGTGGGTTTGGGATCCTGGACACAGCTTTATTGCCAGCATTAGCATCAACCCGGGAAATGGTTGAAACGGAAATGAGGACAAGGAGGCCCTGAGTACCCAGCTGGTTTAGAGGAAAGTGTCACCCGTGGTCTGACCCCTCATGTGCTCCCCTAGCTCTGGTCCTCTCGGGAGTCCCACCCCCATGGGGGTACCTTTTCAGTGCAGCTGCTCAGGAAGATGCATCCTGTCGCTGAGTAGCACAGATGACAGTGCAAGGAAAGAAGACAACATTATACTGCTGAGGAACACCAAGCCTTGACAGTAAGAATTGGAAGGAAAGGAATTTAAGTAAGAGCTTATAAAGAGTCTGCATGAATTCCTTGGTGAGAGCACCCTGCCAATAAGACTAGGGGCCCTCTCTACTCTCCCCTACCTTACACAGGCCACACGCTGGGCTAGAGCACATGTCAGGGCTGGGGAGACAGAAAAGTGTGCTGTCTGATACTCAAGGACTGATATCATACATGGGGGCTGGGGCAGAGGGATGGGAAGTAACAGGTGGAGAAGTCTAAAGGTAGTGAAAGCCGCCGGAGGCTGGTGGAGAGCTCTGGAAGGGGCAGGAGCTTCTCAGAGGTCCCTGGACTGGAGCAGGGCTGGGTGGTCAGGCATCTGGAGGGGGAACAGGATCAGAAGGGTCCCGAGGGAGGGTTCAGGGGTGAGGAAGACCCCTGTCTCGTCAGAAGACAATGGAATGACATCTTTAAAAGGCTGATGGAAAAACTTGACCCAGAATTCCATACCCAGGGAAAATATCATGAGAGTGCAATGAAGACATTTTAATAGAAACTAAAGTATTGACTGCAAAAGAGAATTTGTTGCCATCAGACTTAAAGAAATGCTACATAAAATTCTTTAGGTTGAAGAAAGATACCGTATAAAAACTTGGATCTATAGGAAGGAATGAAGAGTACCAGAAATGGTCAATATATTTTTTTCTTAATTTTGTAAAAGGCTCATTGTTTAATTGTTTAAAGAAAAAGTGATAATACTGTAACCCATATGTGGGGCCCATAACATATACAGTAGTCC
The DNA here is from genome assembly GCA_963574415.1 of Tarsius wallacei. Classification (NCBI taxonomy): domain Eukaryota; kingdom Metazoa; phylum Chordata; class Mammalia; order Primates; family Tarsiidae; genus Tarsius; species Tarsius wallacei. The sequence continues at coordinate 12,893 of CAUYQG010233877.1, read as the reverse complement.
TCCCTTATCTGATCTGTGGTTTTGCTATCTGTGGTTTCAGTCACCAAAAAAGAAAGAGTGAGAATGAGAATGAGAGAGACAAGACTTTTATTATAGTATATTGTTATATTATAGTATATTGTTATATTATAGTATATTATTATTTTATCACAGTATATTGTTATGGTATTTTTAGTTATTGTTGTTAGTATTTTACTTTTCCTAATTTATAAATGAAACTTTATCATAGGTATGTATGTACAAGGGGGGACCCAAAAAAACCTGGATTTATTTTTTGGAGGGTGGGTCCCTTGTAGTACAGGCTTTTCCCACTAGGTGAGTGTCCTAGGAACCCATCAGCATCACTGTATCAGCTAGCGTTGTGAGAGGCTGCATTTGGCTTCAGTGAATTTTTTTTGAGAGATTCTTTCAACACTTTTGCCCATTGTGTGATGAGTGATTTATGAGTGCACCTGTCCACACTGTGCTGTGTTCAGCAGTTTTTAATCAAAAACAGCATGATGCTTGTGCCCCACCCTCCCTATCCACCCAATTTCAACCCAAGCAACTTTTTTTTTTGTTTCCTGGATGAAAAAAGTCCTCAAAGGGAAACATTTTCCTGATGTGGAAGAGGAGCAACAAAAAATGGCAGAAACACCAAAAGGCATCAACACTGACAAGATCAAAAACTGTTCTGAGCAGTGGAAAAAGCTTCCCAATAGGTGTATTGCATCAAATGGAGAGTATTTTGAAGGTGACTAAAGTTTAAACATGTAAGAATACATACACAATTTTTTATAAATAAATTATAGGTTTTTTGCGTCCCCCTTTATATAGGAAAAAACATCATATACAGAATTCAGTGCTATCATGGCTTCAGGAATCCACTGGGGGTTTTGAAACATACCCCCTGTGAATAAGGGGTGGGGCTACTGTATAGAAGAAACATGAATGACAACAAGAGCCCAGAGGAGGGTGGAAGAGGTAATATAATTATATTGTGCTCGTTTTTACATTTTATGTGAAGTGGTATAATAGTAATTACAAGTAGATTGTGATAAGGTAAGGATGCATATTATAAAGCCTGGAGTAACTATGAAAACACAATACAAAGAAGAATAACTAAAAAGCTAATAGAAGGAATAAAAATACAAAAAAGTTTTTTGACTAACTACAACTCCAAAGAAGGTAGGAAAGAATCAACAAAATAACAAAAATAGATGGTATAAATACAAAATAAATAGTGAAATAGTAGGCTTAAACTCAACAATATAATTAATGACATTAAATGTAAATGAATCAAGTAATTCTATTAAAAGGCAGATATTGTCAGATTAATGTGCTGTCAGCAAGAGACATTTTTTTTTTATGTGGCATTTTTTGTTTAGCCACATATTTAACACAAGGCTGTCCATTCCAAGTTTCCAGCTGGGCACAGTGGCTCACGCCTGTAATCCCAGCACTTTGGGAGGCCAAGGCAGGAGGATCGCTTGAACCCAGGAGTTCGAGACCAGCCTGAGCAACATAAAGAGACTCATTTTTAATAGAGCTACCCAAATAAGCTGCTAAAAAAAAAAAAAAAAGAAGGAATGGGGAAAAACCCAGTTAGAATTTAAAAAGCTGGTGTAGCTATTTTAATGTCAGACAAAATAGACCTCAAGACAAGGGGTATTACCAGAGATAATTTATAATGAGAAAAGGGTCCCTATAACAAGTACAAAAGTATATGTAATTAATAACTCCAGGCCCAGAAAGTTTTACTGATGAATTATATCATACAATTAAGGAAGATATAGTATCAATTTTATAGATATTTTCTTGCAGAAAATAGAGAAGGAAGAAAAACTTCCCAATTCATTTTATGAAAACAGCATATGTCTAGTAACCCATGAAGACATTAATGAAAGTATAGGCCAAAATCCTTCATGAACATAGGTAGAAAATTCTTATACCAAACATTAGTCACTGGAATCTGACAATATAGAAAAAGATAGTAATTTATGAACACGGAAGTCCTAGTCAGAGCACTCAGGCAAGAAAAAGAAATAAAGGGTATCCAAATTGAAAAAGACTAAAGCAAACTATCTCTGTATGCTGATAACATGATCTCATACTCAGAGAACCCTAAAGACTCCTCCAAAAGACTCCTGGATTTGATAAAGAATTTGGTAAAGATTCAGGATACAAAAATCAACACACACAAATCAGTAGCACTACTATACACCAATAGCAACCAAGCTGAGAAAAAATCAAGAACTTAATGCCATTTATAATAGCAGCCAGAAAGTTAAGTTACCTAGGAATTTATGTAACGAAGGAGGTCAAAGATCTTTACAAGGAGGACTACAAAACTCCAATGAAAGAAACTGCAGAGGACACAAACAAATGGAGAAACATCCCATGCTCATGGATTAACATTTTTAAAATGACCATATTATTCAAAGTAATTTATAGATTCAATGTAATCCCTATTAAGCTACCAGTGTCACTTCTCACAGAATTAGAAAGAACAATCCTAAAATTCATAGGAAACCAAAAAAGAGCCAGAATAGCCAAAGCAATCCTAAGTAAAAAGAACAAAGCTGGAGGCATCACAATCCCTGACTGTAGTAACCAAAACAGCATGGTACTGGTACAAAAACAGACATATGGACCAATGAACAGAATAGAGAATCCAGAAATAAACCCAAATACCTACAATCAACTAATCTTTGACAAAGCAAACAAAAATATACACTAGGGAAAGTACACCCTATTTAACAAATGGTGCTGGGGAAATTGGATAGCTACACATAGATTGTGATACGGTAAGGATGCATATTATAAAGTGTGCTGTTTTTGATTTATAGCTTCCATGTAATCTCAATAAAAATCACAACAGTTTTTTTTCTTTTTTGGTAGAAACAGATAAGCTGAATCTAAAATCTGTATGGGAATGCAGAGGATCTAATACAGTAAAAAATAATCTTGGGATAGGAGAACAAAGTTGGAAGTTGCCAAATATGCTGAATATGATCCCACAAATATCCAGGTCCTAAACTCTAGAACTGTGATTGTTGCCTTATGTGGCAAAAGAGACTCTGTAGATGTGACTAAGTTAAGGACTTTGAGATGGGGGGGTTATCCTGGATTACCTGGGTGGGCCCTACATGCAATCACAAGTGTCCTTATAAGATAGGGGGCAGAGTGATATTTGACATGGAAGAAGAAGGCAATGTGACCATTGGAGCAGGATGCTAAATTGCTGGGAGGGAGGGGCTTCAAGAGGGCTGACCAGAGGCATTTCATATGCTCTTCCTCCACTAAGAAGAACCTAAATGGTAGATAATCACATTTCAAATAGACCATCCAAGATAGAGAACGTTGGAATTCAACAGAAAAGTGACAGGAAGTATCTACAGCAAGGAAGGAGAAGAAAGTGAGGTAGCCTGCTTGGCTAGGATAGGCTGGGAGCTAACAGAGACTCCCCAGTGTGGAGACAAGGTAAATGGGAGATTATCAGTGGTCTACATTTCTACTGTGAGCTCCTACAGTCTTAGTTATAGGAGAGCCCCTTGACTCTTGCAGGTCCTGAAACTAACATAGGGAGTTGCTCCAGGGAGAGAGCTTGTACTGGGTCCCTCATACTCCCTGAGATCTAAGCAGCTACTGCAAGGATCCATTTTAAATCCCCGCCTCCAACAGACTTTGCACTGTCCTGGGGCCCAGTGGTGCTGAGGCTGAGGTGCAAGAGAAGTGGGGACTGCAAGTGAGGTATGGGCTGCCACAGCCAAGGCTGATGTGCAACTGAGGTGTGGGCTACTGCTATCAGGGCTGAGGTCTAAGTGCTACTGGGGCTGATGCACAAGTGGCACGGGTGTTTCTCACCTGTTGGCCCAGGCTGTTGCCACTGAAGTGGAGAGCAGCAATGCAGCCACCGTCACCCCCCCCAACTGAGCATTTGGTCTCTGGCCCAGGGATCACTTTATCTCACCAACAAGGCTGGTGTTTGCAGACACTGTCAGGAAGCTTGAGGACAAGTCTGCCCAGTCTGCTTTGTCCCCCTACCCCTATGCCAGAGCACACAGTCTGGGGCCAGGGAATTGCACAGCTCAGTCCACTGCTATTTGTCACCTGAACACTCCTCTGGGGGCTGAAGGTTTGGCCTACTCAACCTGTTGCTGCTACTATAGTTGCCACCTACCTACATGTGCCACCTGGTTATTTCTTTTGAAATAACTCAGAGACTGGCCCACTCAGTCCATCACAGTCACTGCCAACACCAGTGTGCACTGCACAGGGCTAGAGGTTGTCTCCCACCACTGCCACTGCTATCACCCATGCAGTACCAGCTGCCCAGGTGCCCTGAGAACCTTCCTGTCCCTCTGCTGCCACTACCAGCATCTAGTAAGCCACTAAAGGCCTAAGAATAAGCCCACCTGGACCCACTAACACTGGTGACAGGGTAGCATGTTAGGCACACTCAGCCCCTCTGCTGCCAATGCAAAGGCACAAAGATTGGCCTGCCTGGTGTCCCAGTCCCCAGCAAAACTTCACTACAACCTCCAGTAACAACTGCTTCCTAAATCACTGAGAAAGTCACAGGCACTACTGATGTTGTTTAGAGCCAAAAAAATCATACAGACATATACCCAGAATCAAAGCCAAAGTATCCTACCCAACCAACACCATGGATACATCTTCAGGAAAACCATTCTCCCCTATGAAAGCAAATTCAAAAAAGTAGAAGAAGCAACTATTACACCAAATGCACAGATATCAACATCAGGACATAGAAAACATGAAAAAACAAGGAAATATGATAAGTCCAAAAGAACATAATAATTCTCCAGCAACAAATCCAAATAAAAAACAAAATAATAAAATCCCAGAAAAAGAATATAAAATTCTAACACTAAAGAAGTTCAGTGAGACACAAGAAAATTCTGAAAAATACAAAAAAATCAGCAAAAAATCAGCATACAAATAAGAAATAACCAGAGAGATAGATATAATAAGAACCAAACAAATTCTTGAACTCAATAACTTACTGAATAAAATACAAAATACATTTTAAAACTTTAACAATAGACTAAATCAAGTTGATGACTCTCAGAACTTTTGAAATAACCCAGTCAGATAAAAAGAATAAAAAGAATGATCAAAGCTTTCATGAACTATGGAACATCATAAAGCAACCAAATATTTGGACTTGTTGGGATCCCAGGAGGTGAAGAGAGAATGAAAGGGTTAGAAAAACCTACTTAATGAAACAATAGATTAAAACTTCCTAAGTCTAGCAAGAGATTTAGAGATCCAGATATAGCAGGCTCAGAGATCCTCAAACAGATACAGTGCAAAAAGTCTTCTCCACAGCACATTATAGTCAAACTGTCAAAGTCAAAGAGAGAATTCTAAAAACAGCAAGAGGAAAGCATTTAGTCACCTATAAAGAAACACCTGTAACAATAGATTTCTCAGCAGAAACCTTACGTCACCACTAGACTGGCCCTATAAGAAATGCTCAAGGCAGTCCTAAACCTAGAAGCAAAAAAACATTTACAATCAAAAAACCCAAAAAAGTATAAAACTAATAAGTAAAGCAAACACATAAATGAGGAAGAGAAAGAACTTAAATGGTACCACTACAGAATACTACCAACCCACAATGACAAATAATTGAAAAAGAAATGAACAAAGAATATACAAAACAACTAGAAGCTGGGCTCAGTGGCTCAGCCTGTAATCCCGCGCCTTGGGAGGCTGAGGTGAGTGGATTGCCTGAGCCTGCGGGTTCGAGACCCGCCTGGGCAGGTGAAACCTCATTTCTACAATAAATCAAAAACATTAGCCGGGTGTGGTAGCGCACGCCTGTAGTTGTGGCTACTGGGAAGGCTGAGGTGGAAGGATCACCGGAGCCCAGCAGGTCGAGGCTGCGGTGGCCGGGAGCGGCCACTGCACTCCAGTCTGGGCGACGGAGTGAGACGCCAACTCAAAAAAAAAAAACAAAAAACAATAACTAGAAAACAACTAATAATACAACAGGAACAAAACCTCACATATCAATAATAACCTTGAATGTAAATAGTTTTAAATTCTCCACTTAAAATATATACACTGGCTGAATGGATAAAAAACATGATCCAACTATATGCTGCCTACAAGAAACTCACTTAGACTGAAAGTAAAGAGATGGGAAAAGAGATTACATGCAAATGGAAATGAAAAGTGAGCAGAAGTAGCTATACTTATATCAGAAAATACAGATTTTTAAGTTAAAAACTGTAAATAAAAGACAAAGAAGGTCATTATATAATGATAAATCCAGCAATAGTATATAACAATTATCAATATATATGCACCCAACACTGGAGCACCCAGATTCATCAAGCAAATATTACTAGATCTAAAAAAAGAAAAGACCAGTAATGAGTAGTGGGATTGAGTCAGTAATAAAAAGTCTCCCAACAAATAAAAGCCTAGGGCCAGATGGATTCACTGTCAAATTCTACCCAACATATAAGGAAGAACTGACATCAGACCTCCTCAAATTATTCCAAAAATGAAAGAAGAAACTCAACAACTCAGTAATAAGAAAACCAAATAATCCCATTAAAAAGTAGGCAAAGGACATGGATAGGCATTTCTCAAAAGAAGACATACAATATGAAAAAATGTTCAATGTCAGTATATCACTTGCATTTCAGGGAAATGCAAATCAAAACACAATGAGATATCATCTTGCCCCAGTTAAAATGGCTATTATCACAAAGCTAAATATAACAGATGCTGGTGAAGATACGGATAAAATTAAAACTCTTATACACTGTCAATTAATACAGTCACTGTGGAAAACAGTATGAATATTTCTCAAAAAACTAAAAATAGAACTACCATATGATCCAGCAATCCCACTGCTGGGTATTTATACAAACAAAAATAAATCAGTCTATCAAAGGAATATCTATACTCCCGTGTTTATTGCAGCACTATTGACAACCTAAGTGTCTATCAATAGACAACTGGACAAAGAAAATGTGGTCTATTTACACAATGGAATACTACTTGGCCATAATAAAGAATGAAATCATGTTATTTGCAGCTATATGGATGGAACTAGAGGCCATTGTGTTAAATGCAGTAAGCCAAGAACAGAAAGACAAACATTGCATGTTCTCACATGTGGGAGCTAACTAGTGATCTTTTAAAGACAGAGAATAGAATGATAGCAGAGGCTGGGAAGGGTGTGAAGGTGGGAGTGAGAAATGAAGAGAGTTTGGTGAATGGGTAAAAATGTACAGTTACACAGAAGAAATAAGTTCTAATGTTCCATAGCAGAGTAGGGAGACTATAGTTAGCAATGACGTATTGCATAATTAAAAAAAAAAAAACAACAGAATAATTTTTTGGAGTGTGAGTCCCTTGTAGTATAGGCTTCTTCATAGGTAAGTGTTCTAGGAACCCATCAGCATCAGTGTACCAGCTGGCATAGTTGTGAGAGGCTGCGTTTGGCAATAATGAATTTTTTTTTTTGAGATTCCTTCAGTGCATTTGCCCATTTCATGATGGGTGATTTATGAGCACTGTGCTGAGTGTTCAGCAGTTTTTGAGCAAAAACAGCTTGACCCCCATGCCCCACTTTCCCTATTTACCCAATCTCACTCCAAGTGACTTTTTTTTTTGTTTCTCTGGATGAAAAAAGTCCTCAAAGGGAAACATTTTGCTGATGTGGAAGAGGTGAAACCAAAAAATGGCAGAAGCACTAAATGGCATCAAAATTGATGAGTTCAAAAACTGATCTGACCAGTGGAAAAAGTGCTTTGATGTATATATTACATCAAACGGCGAGTACCTTGAAGGTGATTGAAGTTTAAACATGCAAGAATACACAATTTTTAAAAATGTCATTTAAGTTTATAGTTTTTATTTTTAAATTTTATGTTAAAGATATAATTAGGTACATCAGTGGTCATAATACAGGTGAAGTTTGGGCCTTGCTTTGGTCCCCACTTTACCTGGTTTGGGATCACATACCCTTATTGATGTTTTGTGTCTTACCCTTCCCTCCCCTGGCAGTGTCCTGCTACTGTCAATTCCCTTCTTAAAGTATGATAAATGTGCAGGGTCCGCTTATAAGTGAGAACATATGGTACTCAGTTCTTCATTTCTGTGATAGATTACTGAGTATGATAGTCTCTAAATCCATCCAAGTTGCTGCAGTCCATAATTTTGTCCTCTTTTAGGTAATATTCCATTGTGAATATGTACCACATTTTTTTATCTAGTCTGCTTTCGATGGGCAGCATGGTTGGTTCCATGTTTTTTCTAACATAAATAGTACTGCAATAAACATGCATGTGCAGGTTATCTTTTTTGTTGAATGATTTGAGTTTCTCCAGTTATATTCCCAGAAGGTGGACTGCTGGTTTGTATGGAAGGTTGATTTTTAGATCTAAAATCTAAAACTACCACACTGTTTACCACAGAGGTTGCACTAATTTACACTCCCACCAACTGTGCAAAAGCGTTCCCTTTTTCTCATATTGTTGTTTTTTGAGTTATTAATAATGGCCATCCCAACTAGAGTTAGGTGGTATTTCAATGTGGTTTTGATTTGCATTTATTTGACGATTAGTGAGTCTAAGTCTTTTTTCATGTATCCGTTGGCTGCTCATATGTCTTCTTTTGAGAAGTGTCTATTCATATCTTTTGCTCACTTTTTAACGAGGTTGCTTGTTTTTTTCCCTTTGGTACATTTGAGTTCCTTGTAGATCCTGGATGTTAGGTCTTTGTCAGATATACAGTTAGCAAATATTTTTTCCCATTCTGTGGGCTGCCTTCCCACTCTCTTAATGGTTTCTTTTGCTTTGTAGAAGCCTTTTCAGTTTGTTGAGGTCCTGCTTGTCTATCTTATCTCTTATGACATGGGCTTTTGTGATTTTGATCAGGAATTGGTTGCCTATTCCAATTTCTGTAAGGGTATCTCCTGTGTTTTCTAAGATTCTTATAGTTTGAGGTTTTAAATTTAGGTCTTTAAATTTAGAGTTGATTTTTGTGTATGGTGATAGGTATGAGTCCTGTTTCATTTTTCTACATGTGGTCAACCAGTTTTCCCAGCACCATTTCTCCTGTCTCCAGTAGTTGTTGGTGGAAGCTTTGTTGAAGATGAGTTGGTTCAGAAATTGAGGTTTTGCTTCCAGAATCTCTATACTGTTTCATTGGTCTGTATGCCTGTTCTTGTACCAATACCAGGCTGTTTTGATTATTGTAGCCTTATAACAAAGTTTAAAGTCTGGAAGTGTGATACCTCGCACTGTTTCTTTTCTTTTCCTTTCTCACTTTTTTTTTTTAATTTTAAAGATGTGGGGTACGATTCAGGTTAGGTATACAAATGTTCATTATGCAGGTACCCCTGTTGATGAGGTGTGCCCCTCCCTCTCCTGGCAGTTTCCCTCAACTACCAATCCTATCCCCACTCCCCTGGCAGTTTCCCTCTACTGCCAATCCCTTTCTTATAGTATTATGATAATAAGTGAGAACATAAGGTACTCTGTTCTTAGTTTCTGTGATAGATCACTGAGTGTGATAGATTCTAAATCCATCCAAGTTGCTGTGAAGTCCATGTTTGTCCTTCTTTATGGCTGCATAATATTCCATTGTGTATATATACCACATTTGAAAAACAATCCAGTCCAGCTTCAATGGGCAGTATGGTTGGTTCCATGTTTTTGCTATTGTGAATAGAGCTGCAACAAACATGCGTGTGCAGGTATCTTTATGGTAGAATGATTTGAGTTCCTCCGGGTATATTCCCAATAGGGGGGTTGCTGGGTCATATGGAAGGTCAATTTCTAGTTCTTTCAGAAATCACCACACTGTCTTCCAAAGAGGATGCACTAGTTTGCATTCCCACCAGCAGTGTAGACAAATTCCTTTTTCTCCGTATCCTCACCAGCATCTGTTGTTGTTTGTTTTATAATGATGGCCATTCTTCCTGGGTTTAGCTGGTATCTCAATGTGGTTTTGATTTGCATTTCTCTGATGATTAGTGAGGTTGAGCACTTTTTCATGTGTCTGTTGGTTGCCCATATATCTTCTTTTGAGAAGTGTCTATTCATGTCTTTTGACCACTTTTTAATGGGATTTTTTTTTCCTTTCAGTGCATTTGAGTTACTTGTAGATCCTGAATGTTAGGCCTTTGTCAGATAAACATTTGGCAAATATGTTTTCCCATTCTGTGGGCTGCCTCCCTGCTCTCTTGATGGTTTCTTTTGCTTCGTAGAAGCTTGTCAGTTTGATGAAGTCCCACTTGTCTATCTTATCTCTTATGGTATGGGCACTTGGGGTTTTGATCAGGAATTGGTTGCCCGTTCCAATCTTCATAAGGGTGTCTCCTGAATTTTCTAAGATTCTTATAGTTTGAGGTTTTATGTTTAGGTCTTTGATCCATTTAGAGTTAATTTTTGTGTATGGTGATAAGTAGGTTTCTTTTGATGAAGATTGCTTTGGCTATTTGTGGTCATGTATGTTTCCATATATATTTCTGTATTGTTTCCAGTTCTGAGAAGAATAATGTTGCTAATTTGATGGATATTGTGTTGAATCTGTAGATTGTCTTGGGTAGGACAGACATCTTAACAGTGTTGGTTCTTCTAATTCATGAGCATGGAATATTTTTCCATTTGTTTGTGTCTTCGTTGATTTCTTTGAGTAGTGTTTTGTAGTTTTCATTGGAAAGGTCCTTCACATCTCTGGTTAGGATGATGCTGAGGTATTTAATTTCTTTTGTATGGCTATTGTGAATGGAATTGTGCTTTTTATTTGGTTCTCTGTTTGTTGTTGAATGTGATTGTCTTTTGCATGTTTATTTTGTACCCTGAGATTTTGCCAAAGTTCATTATCAGCGCAAGGAGGTTTTTGAAAGGTTCTCTTGGGTTTTCAAGGTATAGAATCATATAATCAGCAAAGAGGGATAACTTAACTTCCTTGTTTTCTATGTGGAGACCCCTGATTTCCTTCTTTTGTCTGATTGCTTTATCTAGGACATCCAACATTATGTAGAACAGGAGGGGTGAGAGTAGGCAGCCTTGCCTTGTTCTGGTTTTCAGGGGAAATGCTTCCAATTTCTGTCCATTTAGCAATATGTTGGCTGTGGATTTATTGTAGATGGCTCTTACTATTTTGAGGTATGCTCCCTCTATGCCTAGGTGTTCAAGGGGTTTTATGAAGAAGGGATGCTGGATTTTGCTGAAAGCTTTTTCTGTGTCTAATGATATAATCATATGGTTATTGTATTTACATCTGTTGATGTATTTAATTACATTTATGGTCTTGTGGATACTGAACCAGTTCTGCATCTCAGAAATGAAGCCTGCTTGGTCATGGTGGATGATTCTTGAGATGCACTGTTGGATCTGATTTACTAGAATCTTGTTAAGAATTTTTGCATCTATGTTCACCAAGGATATTGGCCTGTAGTTCTCTTTCTTTTTTGGATCTTTACCCAGTTTGGGTATCAGTGTGATGTTAGTTTCATAAAACAATTTGGGGAGAGTTCCATCTTTCTCAATTGCCTGAAATACTTTCAATAGGATTGGTATCAGCTCCTCCTTGTATGTTTTATAGAATTCTGCTGGAAAGTCATCTGGTTAAGGCCTTTTTTTTGTAGGTAACTTTCTTATGACTTTGTAGAAAACTTTCTTGTGACAGAGTTAATTTCCTCAGTTGTTATTGGTCTATTTAGGGTCTCAATTTCTTCTTGTTTCGACTTTTGGGAGTTTGTGTGATGTCAGAAAGTCCTCCATTTCACTTAGGTTTTTGAGTTTGTTTCCAGACAGTTGTGCATAGTAATCTCTGATAATCTTTTGTATTTCTTCAGGGTAAGTTGTGACTTGATCTTTTGCATTTCTGATTGTGTTTATTTGGGCCTTTTCTCTCTTTGGTCAATTTGGCTAGGAGTCCATCAGTCTGGTCTATCCTTTCAAAGGACCAGCTTTTTGTTTCGTTGATTTTTTTCTATGATATTTTTGTCTTCCATGCCACAAATTTGAGCTTTTACTTTGGTGATCTGGATTCTTCTGCTGAGGTTACAGTTTTGTTGGTCTTGCCTTTCCAGTTCCTTTAGGTGATTTGTTAGGCTGTTAACTTGCGATCTATTTTCTTGATGTGTGTGTGTAGAGTTGTAAATTCCTCTTTTAGTACTGTTTTCATGGTATCCCAGAGGTTTTGGTAAGATGTGTCTTTGTTTTCATGTTTCTAAAAATCTTTTAATCTCCATTTTGATTTCCATGTTGACTCAGGAGTTGTTCAGCATTATGCTGTTTAATGTCCATGTCTTTGTGTGTTTTGGGGGACTCTTGTTGGTGGCAATATTTACTTTTATTTCACTGTGGTCTGAGAAGGTACATGGCAGTATTTCAATTTTATGAAATTTATTTATTGTTTATGCTTGATTTATGCTGATGATGTGGTCAATCTTGGAGTATGTTCCATGTAGTGATGGTGGTGAGTAGAATGTATATTCTGTGGTTGTTGAGTAGGTATCTAATTAAGTCCATTTGGTCAAATGTCAAATTGAGGTTCTGGATCTCCTTGTTGATTTTTTTCCTCAGTGATCTATCTAGGGTTGTTAGTGGGATATTTAAGTCCACAGCTATGATAGTGTTAGAGTCAATATCTTTTTTTTTTGTTGTTTATTTAGTAGATGCTTTATAAAAGATGGTGTTCTTGTGCATATATGTTTAGGATGGATATTTCTTGTTGATTGACTGAAACTTTTTTATTTTTATTTTTATTTTTTTGAGTTGGAGTCTCACTCTGTCGCCCAGACTGGAGTGCAGTGGCCGCTCCTGGCCACCGCAGCCTCGACCTGCTGGGCTCCGGCGATCCTTCCGCCTCAGCCTTCCAAGTAGCTGGAACTACAGGCGCACGCTACC
>CAUYQG010233870.1:0-15011 GCA_963574415.1 Tarsius wallacei | reverse complement strand
TCTCAAACTCCTGGGCTCAAGCAATCCTCCCGCCTCAGCCTCCCAAAGTGCTGGGATTACCCGTGTGAGCCACCACACCTGGCTAGCTCCTGTGTTTTGATGAACTGACTGGATAGAAAACAGCTGAATTCAGTGATGCCTTTCGCTTGGCCATGGGGGTGTCACTTTCTCTCTTGTGACTTAGCATCTCTGCTGCTAATTCATTTGTCATCACCTTGGCCCAGGTGAGTGTAGGATTCTGAGTTAGATTCTGCCCAAAGAATGGAATGTACCTCCACCCATAAGGCTTGGAACTGGTGACCTGCAGCCATGGCTCCCATACCCCAGGCCATAGGAGACACCTGGATATGCAAGGGGAAAGAATTTAGTGTGCACAGAACGTACCAGACCCATCTCATGGCAACTCTTTAAGATATGTCTGACCACGTCAGGGATGAGCAGACAGCTCAGAGAAATGAAGTGTCACCCAACAAGATGTGACCAACCCACCTTTCAGGCCCAGGTCCCAGAAGCCCAGCATCAGCCCGGAAAGAGCCAGGACTTGGATGCATTTGAGTGTGATCCCTTGCTCAAAAGTATGCTAGGGTTCATTCACTGATTCGTTCATTTAACACAATTTGTTGAGTACTCTATGTGCTGGCCTTGTGCTGGGGGCTGAGTCAGTAGAGGTGAAGAGTTTGTCTCGTAGAAGCTCACATTGGAATCCTGCAGGCAGGTTTCTAGGGAAAAACTGGAGTCCATCTAGTAAGTCCCCGCCACTGACTCTTTCAGGTGCTTTTCCCTGACCAGAGAAACCCTGGACTATATATTGGGCACATGGTGTGCATTTGTAGACTGGTTACTTCGTGCCCTGGTGTGACATTTATTTCACTGCAGTTGGCAATGGCTTTATTCTCCTCCCTACCAGACTCAGAGCTAGAAACAAATGGCTCATTGAGCATGTGTTAGACTCCCATCCTTGTGACTTTTCCTGACTCCAGACCCTTCCTCACATAAGCAAAGCCCCCATCACCCACACTGGGGAATGGGAGCTGAAGTGTAAGAGATATGCAGGGTGCTAACGTGCACCTCCATCACCCAGCCTCCTCTGGGGACCACAACCTCACTTATATCTAGGCTCTGGAAGAAGTTGGCCTTACCAATCTCTGTAGATACACCTGGACTAGTACAGAATCTGACAAACTCAGCACCCCCCCCCCCGGAAAAAATTAGGAAGTCAATGAATGAGTTAAGATTTTGCCCGTGGGACTTCAGAGCAGGAACAGACTGACTTTAAAGTTCATATAGTTTTAGGCACAACTGATGTAAGCTGTTGGAAATCAGGACACCGTTGACCCTTGGGAGAGGCGGTTGAGACGAGAAGAGATCACAATGAAGCTCTCTGGGTGCCGCTCATGTTTGCATCTTCAGCCTGGGTTTATGAGAGGGTTAACTTTGTGAAACTCCACTGAGCCACACTCTGAAAACATGGGCACTTTTCTAAATGCAAAATAGAAATTACATAAAGTTCATAACTTTAAGACATTCCAACTGCATATAACAGCAAGTTTTAAAACATAAATTAAATCATGATGCTTAAGTCATGGACAATGAACAAATGCCCTGAATTTTCTCCTCCGCAGGTCTGTATCACCTCTGTTTAAAAACAAAACAAATCACCAATTACCTAATCCCGGCCACCCCCCTGTGCAATACATTTAAGGCTAAAAACTTCAAAAATGACCCATCCCTTCCTGTTTTCCATTCTGCTGTTGCCCTTCCCCACACTGACACCTGTAGGATGACCTCACCTGGTTTTTATATAGAACATTGAGTCCATCCGGTGTTCATTCCCTCCAGCCCCCTCATCTCCACTGGAATGTGATCCCGGGAACCCATGTTTTCCTCCATACTCCTTCTGATGGTGGGAACAGGGAGCCCGTCTCGTCTTCTCCCTGCTGCTGACTTCCCTGCAACCTTGGCCCTGACACATACCGCTTGGAGGGTGATCTCCTCCCCACAGCAAATGCTGAATGTTCCAGACCTGGTCCCAACTCATTTCTCAAGAGCTTCCATTTTGGGAAAAGAATTTGAGACTCTTCCCAGCTCCTGGAGGACACCAGGAGGGACTTTCCCTGAGATCTGTGAGTTCACTTTTTACACAATCTGGACCCCTTGATCTTTGTCTTACAATTCCTTGGTTTCTCAACATGGCATCTGATTTTAAGCAGCTTTGGAAGTTTAGATGTTTAGGCTCTTGCAAATAATCTATTTGAATGAACTTAAATACTTGAGTTTCCTTAAATACCTAGAACGTTCTTAACTCTCTTAAGCTGGACATTTTGACTGCACAGTCTCAGCGTTTGAGGTCCAGGCCTTGTCTTTCTGTCCTTCCCAAGACCCAGATGAAGTGTATCGTAGAGGAGCACCAAGTGCCACTCAGTCTGGGTCCCAACCTGCTAGAGGGTCCTGGAGAAGCCCGGATGATTAAAAACTAAAGCAACCATTTCCTTAGTGACACCTATTCCTAAAACTTACAGGTGTATAATCTGTTCTAGTTTCCATATGGCAATGTAGCCTCTACTCTCAGGGCTGTCTCCAGCCCCTATAGCACCTGTGGGGTATCCATGGGCACTTGTCCTGGGGAGTGATGTTCAAGCTTGGTTCCTTGACTGGGTACTTTGTCCAGTGTACAACCTGCACAACCTACACCCCTGTCCGCTCTTTTGAAGACATTGTGGGTAACTTGTGATGTCTTTTTGTTTCTTCTACTTTTGATCATATCAATAACTATTTTTAGTCAATCCTCTTAAGGGTTCTTTAACTTTATTTTCATATTTCTAGTACATATTAACAAATTCCTAAAATATGTCCAATGTATTAGATTTATCTTTTTGAAGTGTCTTATTCATACTTTACTGTTTAAAAAAATAGATTTTATGGAACTTGGTATGCCATAGGGAATTATTAAGCAAATATGGCATACAGAGGGTTTATACCAAGTTGGTGAGACCTGCCCAAATGGTTAGAATGAAGAGGCAAGAGCTATAACATAAGTTCATCCAGCTGCTTCGCACTTTGTTTTTGAAGATATACAAATAAAGAAGTAAAAGGATTAGGGGTCACAAAATAGAATTAATACATCCAATGATATTTGATTTGATTTTTAAAAAATTTTTGGAATGTTTTCTCTCCTCTATTCTCTCCCTAAAGCCCACGGCCTCCAAGGCTAAGATGCTCATAATATAACCCAAGACTTGGAAGAAGGCAGACACTCTTCAGGATAATAAAATACAGGAGATATGCCAACAACACGAGATAACTAATACATTTTAGACAATCCACCTGGAGACCAGATGACCATAATAATGGCCTTTTTCCATCCCACCAGCGGGATCTGAGGCTCCTTCTACTCTGTCTCCAGTGATAGGTCTGGGCAAAACAGGAAAAAAAAACCCTCCAAAGGCCTAATCCACAGACTAATGATGCACACCCAAGGCCAAGGCCAGGAGCAGCCATTTCAGGGGGAAGATGAAGGACAAAAAAGAGCAGGAGGTGGCACAGAAGAGATCCAACGGGGACTTTCCTGTTCCTGCACTGGGCAAGGTCAGTATGCACTGCAGACAGATATGAAAGGAATACTGAGAAGACAGATAAACACAATGACCATAATGGGTGTCCCCAAACTAATTTCCTTAGTGACACCTATTCCTAAAACTTACAGTTGTACAATCTGTTCTAGTTTACATATGGCAATATAGCCTCTACTTTTTTACTTCAAATACAGTCATGCATGGCATAACGACACTTTGGTCAATGACTGACTGCATTTATGACAGTGGTCCCATAGATTATAATGATGTATTTTTATTGCGTCTTTTCTTTGTTTAGATACACAAACACTTACCATTGTGTTACGTTTGCCTACAGTAACATGCTGTACAGGTCTGTAGCCTGTGAGTAATAGGCTATCCCATATAGCCCAAGTGTGTAGTAGACTATACCATCTAAGTTGATGTAAGTAACACTCCATGATGATTGCATGATGAAAAAATCACCTCATGACACATCTCTCAGAAACTATCCCCATTGTGAAGCGGCACATGACTGTAGGTCAATTATATAACTTGAACAGTGAAGTAAAGAATTGATGGAAGAAGACTTTCACTTAAACAAGACAGACAGAACACGCATGTTTACCTCTACCTCTTCCCAAAACCTCATAGACTGAGAGAAGACATGACACACAAGAGGGGTCAATCAAATTCAGGAAAATGAAAAGCAGTCGAATGAAGCATAATAACTTAGCTGAGCTGTGAAAGCAGAAATCTGACTGCTTGCTGGGGAAGAGAAACTGGTCAGAAGAAACTCACTCCCAGCCCAGAAGCCCGGGAAGTTTCAGGAATCAAGGCACAGGACCTGCAAAGGGAGAGGATAGGGTGGGTTAAGCAGAGCAGGGCTGAAAGCAGGATGACTCCAGGAGGGTTTTCTGTAAGGAAAACTGTGGAATGGATAGGTCACTTGAGTGTGTTGCATTGCACATGAGGAATGTTGGAGTTCCTTTAGCCACTCAGGGCTGAATCAGTGATAAGTAATTGCTGTAAAGCCAAGTAAGTAAAAAAAAAAAAAAAAGGCAATTATTAAAAATAGTATGATAAAGGAAGTAAAATCATAATACAATAATGTTCAATAGAATTTTGATCAAAAGTCAATAGATGATTCCTAAAATTTCAAAAATCATAAATAGTAATACAAGCATATTATGGAGAAACAGCACGATTTTAAAGACAGAAAGAGAAGGAAAAGCTGAAAGAGTTTAAAGCATTTCTTATAAGTGGTGGAGACAGGAAGCAGAAATTGAGGTTCAGGAAGACTAGCGTAAAGACCAGCTTGTTCTCCTACACATCACCTAGTATCATTTGACTTTAAAATGATGCACACATATTCTTTCAGTCAGAATTAAATTACATTTTTAAAAGGAATGTGTAGGGCATTTTTAAGAATTAAGTGTGTGTGTGTGTGTGTGTGTGTGTGTGTGTGTGTGTGTATACGCACACACACACTCTTGGTGAGAGGGGATTAGACCACCACTCTTGGTTGAGAGGGGATTAGACCACCACTTTGCTCTTCCTAATCACCAGCAGATGTGTAGATTTCTTCAGGGCATAAGAGAGAGATTGGAAGGGATCACAACATGTGATGTGCCTAGCAGCAGAACAGAAAGACGGATTTGGTTTATTGGCTACTCCACCCTTCCCTCCAACTTAAAGGGCATAGCTATCTGGGATTATAGAACAGTGGTACAGTTTGAATTCCATGAAACTGAGCCAAGAGATACCTGCCTTGGCAGCTAAACAGAGTGGTTTTCTGGGATAAAAGTAGCCCCAGCACAAGTAATAATGGAAAGGATTAGGTAGAGACAGTAGTGATATCTGTGCTAGAGCTACTGAAAAGACACCTGGTTTGGGAATGAATGTGTCAACTGAGGACCTGCTATCACACGTTATTTTGCAACATAGAAGATGTTTCCTACACATTCTTCCAGAACAGATGAAAGAGGAAGTGGCACATGGAAACTAATGGATATAACTTCATTATGTGGTGGAATTTTTTTTTTTTAAGTTGAGTCACTTCTAGAAGAATTGCAAATCCATGAACAAAATGAAACTGGTCTTCCCCATTTGCTGGTGTAGTGACTAAGCAGGCTTCTGGGGTGCTTAATTAGTATTTGCATGGAATTATTTTTCCTCCTTTAGTTTTGACTTATATATATCTTTATTTTAAAGTGGGTTTCTTATAGATAACATATATTGGGTCTTCCTTTTTTTATTTCAGTCTGATAATCTCTGACTTTTAGTTGGAGTGCTTAGACCATTTATATTTAATGCAATCATTAATATGGTTAGGTATAAATCTACCATCTTGGTATTTGTTTTCTATTTCTCCTTTTTTGTTTTCTTTTTTTTTTTTTTGAGTTGGAGTCTCACTTTGTCACCCAGGTTGGAGTGCAGTGACATGCTCATGGCTACTGCAGCCCCAACCTGCTAGTCTCAGACAATTCTTCCATCTCAGCCTTCCAAGTATCTGGAACTACAGGCTTACAGAACCACACCTGGCTAATTCTTATTTATTTATTTATTGTGGAGACAAGGTCTCACCAAGTTGCCCAAGTTGATCTCTAACTTTTGGACTCAGGCAATCCTCTTGCCTTCAGCTCCCAAGGTGCTGGGATTACAGGCATGAGTCACTGTGCCCGGCTCCTTTTCCCTCACTTCTTATCTTCTTTTGTGTTAACTAGTACTTTTTTAGGATTCCATTTTGTTTCCACTGTTGGCTTATTAGCTATAGCCCTTTGTTGTGTTGCATTTTAGTATTTGCTTTAGGTTTACAACATTCATCTCTAACATCACAGTCCACCTACAAGTAAGATTATACCACTTCACATATTATGTATGAAGCTTACAACAGTGTACTTCTATTTCCCCTCTTATCCTTTGTGTTATTATCATCATACCTTCTAATTCTATGTATGTTATAAAATCCACAATACATTTTATTGTATTTGCTGCAGTCTGTTATATCTAAAATAAAATTTTAAATGAAAAAATGTATTTTACATTTACCCATATTTTTACCTTTTTTGTGTGTGCAGATCTGTTTCCATCTGGTGTCATTGTCCTTCCATCTAAAAAACTTCCTTTCACATCTTTTATGGTACATGTCTACTGGCAATAAACTATCTCAGCGTTTTTGTGTGGGAAAGTTTTTATTACACATTTATTTTTGAAATACATTTTCACCAAGTATAAAAATCTGGGTGGACAGACTTCTTTTCAGCACTTTAAAGATGCCATTCCTTTTCTTCTGGCTTGCATGTTTTCTGACAAGTAGTCCATGATCATTCGTATCTTTGTTTTGTTGTATGTAATGTTTCTTTAGTTTCTGGCAGTCTTTTGGATTTTTTTTTTCCTCTTTATCCCTTGTTTTCAGCAATTTGACTTTGATGTTCCTTATTCTGGTTTTTTACATCTTGTTTGGGGTTTGCTGAGAATATTAGTAAGGTTAGGCTGCTATAACAAAATACCATGAATTGGTGGCTTAAACAAAAGACATTTATTTCTCACTGTTCTGGAGGCGCGAAATCCAAGATGAGGGTGTTTTTAGGTTCACATCCTGGTGAGGGCCCTCTTCCTTGCTTGCAGACAGCCAACTTCTCACCGTGTCCTCACATGGAGTAGGGGAGAGAGAAGAAAGGAAGAGTGGAGAGGGAGTGAGAGGAAAAGAGAGGGAGAAAGTGAGCATGGCACTCTGGTCTCTTTTCCTCTTCTTTTAAGGGCACCCCATCATGACCTCACCCTCATGACCTCATGTAAAGCTATTGAGGGTTAGATCTTCAACATATGAATTTGGGGAGGACACATTCAGTTCATAACACCGAGTTTTGTGGATATGTGGGTTTACATTTTTTAATAAATTTGGAAAACATTGGCCATTATTGCTTCCAACATTTTTATCGCCCTTTCCCCTTCTGGAACTCCAACTACATAGTTCTCAAGGGCTTTGTATCAACCCAGCCCTGTCTGCCTTCTAACTGGAGTGATTATTTTCTTAGAATCATTTACTGAGTTTTCTGTACTATTATTTCTCAATATTGTGGTGAGTTTTGCTTCTCCATTTTTTTTTTACCCCAAGATATTTTAATGAGAAGTCAGAAGAGACAAAATTGGGAATGGCTGGACAAGCAATAATTTTAAACCAGAAGTTACCACCTTGCATTTCTGATTGTTCTTCAAATTTATATATTCTATTCAACTATTATTTAATGCACAGACTTCTGTAATTTACCACTTCATTACATTTGCATCATATATGTAAAATAATTATTATTTGTTTTATTAAAATTTTTGTGTTTAATTCCACTATCTGATATTCACATTCCTGACCTTTTTTTTTTAAGGCCTGATGTATTTTCCTATCCTTTATAAATCATTTCATAAGACATCATACCCTAAGTTGTCTCCTGTCATAGCACAAAATTGAACTAATATGTTGACAAAGTAGTTTAACATGTAACTTTACATTTAAACATGTTATAGCTGGCATATTTGGTTCTAGTTTTATTTAACATATCTGTTCTATGCTTTTTATCTGTTAAACTTCCTTGTTGTTTCTCGAAATGCTTGTTTCCCTCAAGTTCCCTGTTTTTCCTCCTTCTCTGGTTGTTCCTTCTTAGTCTCAGTCAGAGGCTGCTCTTCCTCCAACCATTCCTAAAATGTTGGCATTTCTCAGGATCCTTTTCTGACTCTTTTCACTCTGTATTTTCATCCTTCAGAATCATCTCAACTATTTGCTGGGCCCTTATTATTATTTATATACTGTTCAGTCCCAGATATATTCATCTAGTTGTGATCATAGGCATGTTACCAAACATCTCTTATTCTTAGTTTCTTCATCTGTAAATTGGAGGTGCTATTTCCTAGGGACGTTGTAAAGATTAAGAGAATTATTAGAAATAATAATTAAACTCATGCCTGGCTCTTAATAAATACTACATAAGTGTTAACCTTGATTAATATTGTTCTTGTTGTTGTTGTCATAGCTCTGAGCAATAAGTTATATGTGTGAGAGTACCGTTTATCACTACTTGGATGTTTCATGAACACCTCAAACTCAGCATATATGCTAATAACCTCATCATCTTCTCTCCCAAACTGGGTTCTATTTCAATAACTGTCACTGTCCGGTTGCCCAAGCCAGAAATAAAAAAGAGATAACTATAGTGTGTTTGCCCTACTTTTCACACTTACTTGTGGGTGCACATGTGCACACATGCACATACAAGTTCAAATGTGTATAATTAGTAGGCAGCTTTTTATACATATAGTTTGGGTAAGGGGTCTCAGGTGGTGGGAATGGCATCAGAAAGTTGGGAAGAGGCATGTTCAGGAACTGGGAAGTAGTTCAGATGGAGAGAAAGTGGAAGAGAAGGCTCAGGACAAGGTTGAGGGATTAGGACCAGGTTGAGGGGACCATGATCCCTCAACCTGGTTCAATCTGAGTCCAGTGTTATGCTAATGTAATTGCATCAAATGTAACCTAATCTGGGTGATTCTGGCAGTGCAGGCTCCTTAGTAGGTACTGCTTAGAGAGAGGATTTGATTCAAAGAAAAGGAATCAATGAAGTAATAAAAAAGCACAATTAAACTCTTAATTGAGGAAATGAACATCTAGATGATCACCAAAATACTGTTGGAGGAAGCTCCCTGATTAAAATCTGCAATGCTACGCTAGCCACCTGTGAGGCTGGTTGTGTGGACTATGCCTATGGACTGAGATCACACAGTGAGCAGATTGACTGTGAGGAAGTGTACCAGCCCTGGTACCTCTGATGAGCCAACACTGTGATGTCCCAAATGAAGAATGTATGGAGGGTGGGCCCTGGTTTAATGCTCCTCATGCAAATGTGTAACAGTTCCCAGCAGACTTAAAGATGATGAACTTTGCAGCAACTTGGAGTCTATAATACTGAGTGATCAGAACAAAGAAATGAGTATCACATGTTCTCACTCATAAGCAGACCTTGGACAATTATCGTAATACTATAAGAAAGGAGGCGGAACATCTCATCAACAAGGGTACCAGCATAATGAACATTTGTATACATAACCCTTAATTGTATCCCACATCTTGAAAATAAATATATATATATATATATATTTTTTTTTTTTTTTTTTTAAAGTCCTCATCTCTACAATAAAAAAATTAGCCGGGCATGGTAGTGTGTAGTTGTGGTTACTTGGAAGGTTGAGATGGAAGGATCGCCTGAGGCCAGCAGGTCGATGCTGGGGTGGCCATGAGCATGCCACTGCACTCCAACCTGGGTGACAGAATGAACTCCAACTATAAATAAATAAATAAATAAACAAATAAATAAATAAATGAAAATGGCAAGGACACCTACATTTTAGAATGGAATAGAAAATCTGGCACCTAGAAGCCGTTATAATTTTTCTGAGTTGGCACTGTTCTTTCCCCATGTTGTGTCAATTTCCCCTTGCTTCCAGAATTCCTCAAGCCCTGCTTGTCCCATTTCAGGTTCTCCTGTCATCTCCCTAAGAGTTTAATCATATAGGACTGCAGTGATTTGGGCAACTAAAGAGCATAGTCGATTGCTTTTCTATTAAGGATACTCAATATGCACACATGGCCATGCCAAAAATACCAACATTCATTAAACCCCATTAGCATCCTCCCCAAGGAACACCCATGATACCTTGAAGGTTTGGGTAAATCATCCATTTCCTCCTGTGAGTTGTTCTGCTTTCCTTTCTACCACAGCATAACAGTGGTTATGACCTGTTAATTTATCAGGGCAACTTAAAGGAAACAGGCCTGTACAGTCTTGGAAATTTTGTTGATCACAGTGTGACTCTCAGAAGGCAGCAATGTCCCAGCACAAGCTCAAGTCCTCAAAGACAACTTTTTTTCTTTTGAGACAGAGACTCATTCTGTCACCCAGGCTAGAGTACAGTGGTGTGATTATAACCCACTGGAGCCCCAAACCCCTGGTCTCAAGTGGTCCTGACTTGGCCTCTCAAAGCGCTGGGATTAATGGTTTCACCACCACACTGGACCTGAAACGTTCACTAGATTTTATTAGATAAACCCTTATCCAAAATGAAGTCTGCTTCCAATTCTGTACTCGCCCTAAATCCCTTAATAAACCAGATCCCATGAGCTGAACAAAGATCTAGAGTGTCTAATTTGTCTAATTTTCCTCTTTAACTTTCCATGGCAGGTGTGCCCATCAGATTTCCTGCAACATTTTGCTTTACCTACACTGCACAACCTAATAGTTGGCCTGATTAATTCAGGCGGGATGAGAAGGATTCAGATCAACCTAATTAGCTGACCAAAGAAAATTTTCTCTGTGAGCAACAACCACTGGCTTCCAGAGGAA
The DNA here is from genome assembly GCA_963574415.1 of Tarsius wallacei. NCBI lineage: Eukaryota > Metazoa > Chordata > Mammalia > Primates > Tarsiidae > Tarsius > Tarsius wallacei. The sequence continues at coordinate 4,072 of CAUYQG010233870.1, read as the reverse complement.
ATTCCAAACCTCTCCTGAGAAAGGGGGAGACCCACTTCAAACATTTACCATCTTTCAGATTGGGGTATCCAGTATGCTTTGCTGCATGCAATTCTGAGTATTCCTCCCTTAATGCCTCTCAAGATACCCTGCACCAGGTGGATGGTAGTATCTTAGTTTCATCTTCATGGTTCACACATCTATGGGAAACTGATTAGATGAGAGAGAATACTTATTATTTCCTGTCAAGTATTTCCCCAGCCCCTACCCAGCAGAGCTAAGAAATTATCTGGGAAATGGAGATTGGAAAGAGCATTCCAGACAGAAGCAGAGCATGTGCAAAAGCCCTGTGACAGGGAGGGCATCCAGCTGAACGAAAATCAGGGTGCTGGACCACAAAGTCGGAGGAAGCCTGGAGTGAAATTAGGCTGGAGCAGAAGTTGGAGCCAGACCATGCAGGGTCTTGTAAGTCCTATTTAAGACCCAGGTCTGAATCCTAAATATAATGAGAAATCATTGAAAGATATAAAAGCAGTAAGCAGACAGTGACCTGATCATATTGACTGCATCTGTGGAGGAACTTTGGGAGTGGAGAACAGATTGGAGGGGTGCCGGTGTGGAGGCAGCAATTCAGACATGAGGGGCTGGTGGTCTGAGCCAGGGTGACCTGGAAGATAGAGAGAAATGAACAGATAACAGAGGCAGTCTCAGGTAAAAGTGAAAAGATTTGGTGAGGAACTGAATGAGGGGAAGGAGATGTCAGCCATGATTCCTCTCTTCTGAGGCTGCCAGGAGCTCAGCTCAGCTTTTCTCCTTCTCAACTCCCTTTTCTGGAATAGGCAGATGCCCTAAAGAGAAAAGTAGCCCAAATGCTAAGCTCATATTTCAGGTTTTCTTTTGCCTCCAAGATCTTGGCGCTGTCATTTTTCGCTGCTTTCTTGGGTCTCTGATGTCTCAAGGAGACATTATACTTCATCCAGTTTTTCTAGCTGTTTTCTGAGGGAGGCCTGGCCTAAGTTGCATAGCCTGTCATGACCTGAAGTGGAAGATGCAGTCTACCTCAGAGACTTCGATCTCCCCACTCTCTTGTTCCCACACAGGATTACTGAGCTCTGGGGGTCCGAGCCCCAAACTTCAGCCCTGACTCCACTGCTAAATTTCTCTGTGATCTTAGACATGTCTCTTCCCCACTCTGAGCCCCAGTTTTCTATGTGGCATCCACCTCAAATACCTTGTGGTGTGAGATAAAATTTAAGTGCATTGTGATGCTTGTTTGAGGTGATGTTACCTGTGATCTGTAAGATGCTCATGAGAGCCACGTTCTGTAATCTTTGCCACCAGCTATGACCCCAGAGACTGAAGCTGATCAGGCTTGATGGAAACTTTGAGGCAGCCATTTCACATAGTCTGATATTCCTGGAGTCCCTATCAACCTCATAGCAACTGATTCAGGTTTTGTGGGGCTTGATGCTTATGTAATTTCTCTTTAAGAAAAGCAGTACTATAGAAAAAACACTAAATCAGGTATAAAAGTGAATATTTATTTAAAATGGAATAATAGGCCAGGCATGGTGGCTTACACCTATAATCCTAGCATTTTGGGAGGCCAAGGCGGGAGAAACACTTGAGTTCAAGACCAGCCAGGGCAACATAGTGAGACCTTGTCTCTACAAAAAAAAAAAAAAATCAAAAAATTAGCTGGGTGTGGTAGCATGCACCTGTAGTCCCTGTCTCAAGAAAAAACAAAAAATAAAAGAGAATAGAATAGAATAATAAATGTCAAGTTCAAATTTAAGAGCTAATAAATATCTCTATTAATCAGAGTCCAGACAGAAGGCAGAATTCACAAAGGAGTTTGAATAAATGAAGTTTAGTTCAATATGAAGAATTATTACCTGGTAACTGGGGGTTAGCTACTAAGTTGCAAAGATACCACTAAAGAATGCAGGAATAGACCAGGTGTGGTGGCTTCACACTTGTAATCTCAGTACTTTGGGAGGCCGAAGCAGGAGGATTGCTTGAGGTCAGGAGTTCGAGACCAACCTGGACAACATAATGAAACCTCTTTTCTACAAAAAAAAAAAAAAATTAAAAATTAGCAGGTCATGGTGGTGCATGCCTATAGTCCCAGTACTTGGGAGGCAGGGGCAGAAGGATCTCCTGAGCCCACGAGGCTGAGGCTGCAGTGAGTCAAGATCATGCCACTGTACGCCAGCCTGGGCAATAGAGTGAGACTACGACTAAAAAAAAAAAAAAATTACTGGAATGGTAGTTAGAGGCTGTGGCCACAACCTCAAGAGCCGAACGCACCCAAGAAAGGACCAAATTTGGAAGAGCCCCTCCAGGACTGAGATTCAGACGTTGATAGAGTGCACAGGTGTGGCCCACTGATTGGTGGAGAAGTTTGCTAAGTTGTCCCAGATCAGGTCTGGCAAGCAGTAACACCATCTGCTAGAGTATGGACTAGACTTACTAGGCAGCCACTCACAGGGTTACTGGGAGGTCGCCTATCAGGGCACTAGAGAGACTTGCTAGGAAACTGGACTAAGTTCCAGTGAATTCTAGAGTGTTGGCATAATTCACTGGAAGTCACCTATTAGGGTGCCCCTGAAACTTGTTGGGGTAAGCAGCACCGGGTATGGCCAAAAGTCCCAGAAACAAAAAAGAAGAAGAAAGAACACCAGAAACAGGGAGAGAAACCCTTTGTTCTCCAGTGATCCTCCAGCACCCTCCTCTGACAAAGTTTAGCATTATGCCAGCTGGTAAAGGAGAAATGTTTACATGGGCCAGTTCTCGTATCGCAAAGCAAGGCAAAAATGAATGGGTAGATGCAGAAAAATCATAAACTAATAACTGGTACAAATTCAAATCAAAACCACGGTGAGATATCACCTCACACCTGTTAGAATGGCTATTACCAAAAAGTCAAAAATGAAAGATAACAAGTGTTGGTGAGGATGTGGAAAAAAGGGAACCTTTGCACACTGTTGGTGGGGTTGTAAATTAGCACAGCTATTATGGAGTTTCTTTACAAAATTAAAAAGTAAACTACCATATGACCCAGCAATCCCACATTTTGGTATATACCCAGGGAAATGAAATCACAGCCTCAAAGAGTTATCTACACTCCCATGTTTATTGCAGCATTATTCACAATAGCCAAGATTTGGAAACAGCCTGTGCCCATCAATGGATGAATAGATAAAGGTGGTGCATATACACAATGAAATATAATTCAGCCAGTTAAAAGAAGGAAATCTTCCCATTTGCAACAGCATGGATGGACCTGGAGGGCATTATGCTAAGTGAAATAAGCCAGACACAGAAAGACAAATATGTATAATTCACTTACATGTGGAATCTTAACAAAAAAAAAAAAAACCAAACTCATAGAAAGTAAAATGATGGTTACTGCATGCTGGGGGTGGAGGAAATGGGAAGGTGTTAGTCAAAGGGTACTTTCAGTTACAAAATGAGCACATTCTGGAGGCCTACTGTGCAGCTTGCTGACTATAGCTGATGATACTGCACTGTATACTTGAAATTTACTAAGAAAGTAGATATCAAGTGTTCTCACCACACATAAAAAGATGATATCTCTGTGAGGTGGTTGATATGTTACTTAGCTTGACTGTGATAACCATTTCACTATCTATCTATCTATCTATTTGTATATCTTTAAGATGTTGTACACCTCAAAGATACACAAATTTTATTTGTCAACCAGACCTCAATAAAGCTAGAAAAACTCCAGAAAAATGACTTATCACATCATCATCATCCTTACTATTCATTAACTGCCCTATTATATTTATCCTACTATTTTTTTGACTTCATATTCTTTGACTTTAAATGCCTCTGCATATGACATTGATTTTGTGATATAGTTTTCTGTGGAGAGAAAAAATAATTAGTCCTTCTTCTAACATGCTTAATGGAAAAAAGTTTTTGTTTTTTTATATATAATATTTTTTTATTGTGATATTGAGGGGTACAGTTAAGGGTTAGGTACACAAATATGTCTCGTTCAGGCACCCTTGTTGATAAGGAGTGTCCCCCCATCCCCAGACAGGTATTTACTGCCATTAATCCC
>CAUYQG010233868.1:0-12979 GCA_963574415.1 Tarsius wallacei | reverse complement strand
GTAACCCTGGCACTTTGGGAGGTGGAGTCAAGAGGATTGCCTGAGCCCAGGAGTTCAAGAGGAGGCTCAAGAGCCCAGGAGTTCATCCTGGGCAACTTGGTGAGACCTTGTCTCTACAATAAATTAAAAAATTAGCTGGTGCATGCCTGTGGTTCCAGCTACTTGAAAGGCTGATGCAGACAGATTACCTGAGACCAGCAGGTAGAGGCTGTGGTAGCCATTAAGGTGCCACTGCGCTCCACCTGGGTGACAGAGTGACTCTGACTCAAAAAAATAAAAATTAGAAAATAGACAAAATTAAAAAAAAATTTTTTTTTTGAATCGGACTCTCACTCTGTCGCTCAGGCTGGAATGCAGTGGCATGCTCACGGCCACTGCAGCCTCTACCTGCTGGGCTCAGGTGATCCTTCTGCCTTAGCCTTCCAAATAGCTGGAACTACAGGCATGTGCTACCACGCCCAGCTGATTTTTTGATTTATTGTAGAGACGAGGTCTCACCATGTTGCTCAAGCTGGTCTCGAACCCGTGGGCTCAGGCAATCCTCTTGCCTCAGCCTCCCAAAGTGCCATCTATATATATATATATATGATAAATAAGGAGCCATCTATATATATATATATATATATGATAAATGAAAACATAAGGGTTATAAGGTTACCCAAGGGCTAGGAGATGAGAATAGATTTGGATAAAGATCAATATTTAAGAGGCAGGCAGAGAAATTAATCGTTCCAGATTCTTATATCTAATTGCCCTCAAGACATTTCCTTTTTAGAAATTGCTCTGGCATCTCAAATAAAACATGCAGCTTTTAGTTCAGGCAATGGAGCACTAGTTTGTTTTGCACCAATACTTCTAAGAATATGAGAAAAAGCTACATAAACCTACCCAAAGGCATTGGAAAACTAAAAATATGGGAAGGATTTGTGGGACTAATATCCCGGAGAGAAGGAAACCAGAAAAGGCCTTAAATTCCACACAACTTTCCTCAAGATATTTGCATTTCAAAAGCAACAGCTGAAAGACCTAAACAACTGAGTACTTAGAACTTTCAGCAGTCTCACATAACAAAAATTTATTAAAGTTCAAGGTTCCAAAAGGAGGATGAGCCCTGATAATCACTTCAAGCTTTTATTTAGGAGTTGAAAAGAATGCACCTTAGAAGTACTAATATAATAAAAATAGATTAGACCTTACAAGAACTGAAGCATAGCTTTGAAGCAGTACATTTCTTGATTGGGTTAAGGTAACCTGACTCCAACCTAAATGACTTGTAAAAAGAACACTAAATCGTCTCTGGGGCATGATAATATTACTCAGATTCTAAATATCTAAATGGTTTTATTCACAATGTCTGACACTTAATCAAAACTAGACAGTTAAAAAATAATCAGACATATGTCATGTGATGATGAAACCATGGCAACCTCTGAAGTAAAAAACAAGCCATGACAATCTATGAATAAAAATAAAGAATGATGAACATGAATCAGTTCAAGTCTTAGAAATCAGCTATTAGTAGCCGGGCTCGGTGGCTCAGCCTGTAATCCCGAGCCTTTGGGAGGCTGAGGTGAGTGGATTGCCTGAGCCCGAGGGTTCGAGACCCGCCTGGGCAACTTGGTGAGACCTCATCTCTACAATAAATAAAAAATCAGCCGGGCATGGTAGCGCGTGCCTGTAGTTCTGGCTACTTGGAAGGCTGAGGCGGAAGGATCGCCCGAGCCCAGCAGGTCGAGGCTGCGGTGGCCGGAAGCGGCCACTGCACTCCAGTCTGGGCGACAGTGAGACTCCAACTCAAAAAAAAAAAAAAAAGAGAAATTAGCTATTAGTTAAGAGCAGAGTTTGAAATTTTTTTAAAGGAGAGTAAATATTCTATTTTGTGGGTTAGGTGTGGTCACTGTTACATCGTTTTGTTTTTGGTTTTTAATTTTCACCATTAAAAACGAAAATAAATTCTTAGCTCATGGGCCATACAAAAACATGTGACTAGCCAAATTTGGTCTAAGGACTGCAGTTTACTAACTTCTAAGACAAAACATAGAGGGTAGCATGTTTTGTAGAATATATTTATATCTACTTCATATAGAAGCAATCTGTAAAAAACAGTCTGTGGAAACTATCCAGGCCAAGCAATCTAATTTATTTTTCTTAAAAATAAATAAATTATGTAAAAAAATAGAATGTGAATTTATAGTTATAAAATCATTAAAAATACATATCCACCAGTTGCAATGTATAGACATTGTGTTGACCTTAATTTTTTAGAAAATAAAAACTATGATATTTATAGAGCAAATGGAATTTCAAGCACTGATTTTTATAAGATAAAGTAGTTATAGATACTACTTAGGTATAATAATCGTACTATTGTTATTACTTTTTAAAGGGTCATTATATTCTAGAGATACATTCTGAAATACTTAATGAAGAAATGGTATAATGTCTGTAACTTGCTTCAACATAATGAAAGAAGCGAATAGACTGGATAGGCCACATGATAATGATTGTTGGAGATTGTTGGTGAGTATGTTAGGATTAATTACATTATTATGACTACTTTGGGTTATGTTTTAAATTCTTCATAATAAAAAATATGAAAAGTCATTAGAAGAGAATTGAGTTAATATAAGGGAAAAAAATAGACCATAGAAACAGACCAAGACAAAGAGACTCAAATTTTGGAGACAGAGACTTTAAAATTCCTCTCATGAAAATGTTTTAAAGTTTAAATTAAAAGGTAAAGTATTTTCAGAGAACTGGTTTCTATACCAAATGTTAGGTTAAAGATATACATCCCAGCAGGGGCTTCTGGATGTTAGGTCAGACCTGCTGGGTTGTGGTTGTGCTATCCAGTGCCACATAAAAGATGTAAGAAATTGGGCAGAAGTTAGATTGGAAAATATAACTTATTTAGAAAGTAAATTAGAGAGAGAGAGGAAGAGAGATTCACCTCTCCAAGGTAGGAGAGAAGACAAAAGCTTAGGAAAACATGGTGGCGACCATAGCTCAAAGAGCACGTGGCTACACCAGAGTTTAGTAACAATAGTGAATGGCTACTCGAGGTCAAATATTTTAAACATTCACCTTTGATGGGCGCAGGTCATTAAGGTGGTTAGGTGGTGGTCTGCTCCATGTCATCAAACAGGGCAGGTACACACAGGTACTGACATCAGGGGAGGGATGGCAGGCAGATGGGTGGGTTAGTCACATGACTGCTTCCATGTTGATGGGGTCTGCCATGAAGATCATAAATTGCTGATTAGGTTAACTTGTTTACAAAACAAGCTGGGGAGGAGGATTATAATTATCAATAGCTACCTCTGAGAAGCCAGTGCTTCTGTTCTTGGCTAGTGAGTAGAGAATAAAGTAGAGTGAGCTGCAAGAGAAACATGTCAATTCTAAGCAATGTTAAAATGGCTGCTCATCGGGTATATTTGGTATATGTTATGCCCTATCACAAAGTCACCAAATACTGATTCTGAACCTAAAAGAATATAATAACTAAAGTTAAAACTCATAAGATTAGATTTCTACTTCTGTCCAAGATTGAATTCAGAAACTAGATTTACTCCCATGTCTGGAAGAATTTAAAAATTAGGCAAAATATATGAAAGATAGTGTTTAGACGTTAGATATCTGGTAACCCAGGACAATGTATCCAGAGAAAAAGAAAGCAAAAAAGTGAGCCGTTTTACTTCCTACAGAGAGTTTTCAGGCTATAACACAGGGAGGGAGAACTCAGGTAAAAAAGAGCTCTAATGATCTACAGAGGGTTCCTCTCGATTCTTCAGAGTGGGAGCCATGGCCATTGACCCCTCTAAGGATTTGCTGAAAACTCAGTGGAAGGAGGCAAGATTGATTCATAGGAGAAAAGACATACAGATTTTATTTAATGTGTATATGCAGGAGCTTTCAGAACAAAGACTCAACTTCCTGATGAGTTACAGAAACTTAACCACCATCTCGAGATTACAGAAAGAATGGAGGGTTGCATTCTGGTGAAACAGGTTATGGGAGGGGGAAGAAGAGTATTCTTTTATTGAGGAGAAACACACAACTGGAGGAATGAATGGATGGGGGAAACACAATGACTTGCAAATAGTTATCTTTGGATTTTAAATCAGTCATTACCCATGTAGGAAGATTTGTTCAGGTGTGATCTTCTCTTGCTCCCCCCCCCAATAAATAACAAAATAATAGGGAGGAAGAGGCAGCTTCTTTGTGACTAAATAGAGGCAGGAGATCAGAGAGACCTTGTGTCAAAAAGCCATATTTTAGCGTAAATTTTCTTGCACCCCTTTATAAGTACTAATCAGAACATATGTAGGAGGAAAATATCCACGACCAAGGGTGGACGTGAGGGTGAGGAAACACCTGAAAGAATTAGCAGCAACAATCCCTACATGGAAGCATGAAGACAAGAAGAGAGAAAAGAGTATATATATGTGATATATATGTGGGTAAATGTAAGTGAATATTCCCTATATAAAGCAATCATAATGTCATGCTGAATTACTACTAAAAGAAGAACAAAAGGATATATTACTGATAAGCTAGTAGAGGGAAAATGGAATAATGAAAATATTCAACTGCTCTAAAAATAGGCTATAAAAGACAAACAAAATCATAGAATCAACCCACATACAGAGAGCAAAGAGTAAGTCAGTAGATTTAAACCCAAACTTCATGACATAATTTTAAAAAGCACCTCGCCAAATGAAAATAAATGTTTAAAAAGGGACTTCTTAAAACTGCTTATTTAAAATAAGAGATACAATGCAAACATAAAAATCCAGAAAGTTTAAGAACAATAGGATGGGAAAATGTATACCATGTAAATATTAAATAGAGATATCTAGGGGAGTAATGCTAATATTGGATAAAGCAGATTTTAAGATAAGAAGACTTACTAGAGATAAAAGGGGTATCTTAACATAAAAGGTCAATATAGTAGAACAATATAACAATTCTATATTTGTATGCTCTAATAACATGGCCTCAAAATATATGCAATAAAAATTGACAGACTAAAAGGAGGAGACAAAAGAATTAATTCACAGCCATAATAGTAGATTTAAGCATATCATTCTGAGTAACAAACGCAACAAGCAGATAAAAACAATTAAGATTATAGAAAATTGTAGCAATATGGCTAATACAATTAATCTAGTTGATGTTTATAGAAACACTAACAACTGCATAATACACATTTTTAAAATACTTATCAAGTTGGCCATATGTTAAACAACAATGGAAGTCTCAGCTAATTTTAGGAACTCAAATCCCACAAATTATATTATCTGATCAGGGTAGAAATCATCTTGAAAACATTAACAAAAGAGATAATGAGGAAATCCCTCAAATGTTTGGAAATTTAGCAATACTCTTCTAATTCGTAAGTAAAAAAAAGAAAATCAGAATGAACATTTATTGAAAGTATGATATCAAAACCTGTTAGAGCCACATAAAGATACACTAAAGTGTAATGTGTTGCCTGAAATACATATATTAGAAAAGAATAAAGGAGATCTTTTGAGAAACCAAGAAGAATGTGCTTGAGAATTATCAGCTCAAGGGAAGATAGGGGAGCATTTTCCCTCTTGCTTCTATCCTAAATTTGCCAAGAGTTTCTCCATAGATTGTTAACGTCCTCACACTTCTAGGACATGTGCGCATGGATGAAGGGCAGATTTCCACATGTATTTGAGGTTGTAGAACAAAATACCACCCAGTAAGGTGAGGTGAGGTGTGTGTCAAATTATACCTGTGTAAAGTTTGTTGTCACAGCAATGTCTGGGTGAAAAGGCAGGCCTAGAGCATGTCAGATGAGTCCCAAGGTATGCCCAATAACAAAATTCATTTCAAAAAAAAAAAAAAAAACAACAACTTAAAATAAAAGAAAGTAAACAGAATGTAACAAGCAAAAATAGCAGAAAATAAGAAAATAAATATGAAATAGTATCAACAAGTTCAAATTTGGTTATTTGAAAACTTGATAAACTTCTAGCAAGACTAAGAAAGAAGGAAAAAAGAAAGAGAGACAGAGAGAGAGAAAAAATTGTGGCTATTAAGAATAATAGGGAGGAAGGGAGATAGGATTAACGGTAGTCAATATCTGTCTGGGGACGGGGAGACGTCTCTTATCAACAAGGGTGCCTGAACGAGCATATTTGTATACCTAACCCTTAACAGTACCCCACAATATCATAATAAAAAATATTGAATAAAAAAAAGAAAATAAGAAAAATAATTCTTAGCATTAGCATTCTCATCATTATTGCCTCACATGTTCAGAAATTGGTGATTAAAAGTGTCTCATAGCAGGTGGTTATCAAGCCTGCCTTTAAGATCTCACAAAAGCTAAGAACCCTGAGAAAATGTATATATATGTACATACACAAATGTTTCATCACATTTCATGGAGTTATTGGATGCTCAGAAGTTCAGATTAACAATCTCCAATATTAAAGTTCATTCTATTCAAATAAAAGCTTACACACACACATATGCATCTCAAGTTGACGCTGCTTTTAGTAACTATACTGTTAATAAAATATGTTTTGGAAATGAAATAAAAGAACACTTGCTAAAATGAGTGCTTCCTGGTCTAAAGATAAATACTTAGTTAGAATCTTGGCCTTATGCCACCTACTGGGTACCTTGAGTCACTTACTGCTTTTCTGTATGTCTGGCTTATAAAATGGGAATAACAATAGCAAGCCCAGAGGTACGCTGTAAGGATTTAATAAGTTGACATCCATCACCCACTTAGTAGAGAGCGTGTGCAGAGTTAACCCCCTGTAATAAATCATAACCTTCTTAAATTTTGACCAATGAGTTTTAATATCATGGAAAAGAGTACCCTTGATATTTAACACTCTTTATTTTCACATCCCTATTGTAATACCTAGCACATTGCTTCGAACATAGCAGGCGTTTAGTAAATATTTGCTGAATATATTAAGAAGGAAAAACATCTTAACATTGCTTTATTTCCAATCATGCATTTAAATTGCTGTTGAATTTTTGGAAGTTTTTTCATATATAATTCCATGGTGTTCACATATTTGTATATACACTTTTATTATCCATTGTGTACACATAATATGTAATCAATCATTCGATTGCCATAGATTTCATTCCCTATAACTATACGGTCTTTACTAATTATTCATGCAAATCTCGATTTTTTAATCAGAATGATTTTCTGTTTTTTGCAGATAGCCAAGTTTATCCATACTTCTGGCTGTGTTTTTAAATGCCAGAGAAGCTTATATGTAAATGAAGATAGAGCATGCTAATATAGTTCATTGATATGTTACTACTCACCCTGCAGATAAAGTATCTTTTTGAATATTTCAAAAGAAAACTAGAAAAAAAATCAATCTTTCTCTATAAATGTTACCAGAACCATCAATTAAAATGTTCCAGTTAATTCTTACACATGCATTCTGCTTTATCTGAAAATGCCAGTACCAATTGCTTGGTACAGTTTGATCTTAGTTGGGTGTTGCTTTTTCTTTTTGAAATTATTTTGGCTTAGCCATGTTTAGATATGTGAAAAAACTTTCTTTTATATTTTTTGCCCTTCTTTTATATTTTTTGTTTAATTGTTTTAAAAATCAAATTAGTATAATGATTAAGTAGGTTTCATTTTATTTACATTGTCATGAGATTAAATTTTCTTACTATAGTTTAATATGTCGTTAATGAAAGGAAAAATATAAATGATAAATTGAAGTTTGTACTATTTATCATTCCATAAAAATTTCTAGTGATGGCTAATTCTTTGGATTTCTATACCCTAAGTCACTGGAGAGAATTACTTTATTCATTTATTTTATAAATTTATGTTTTGGAAACAAAATAAAAAATCACTTGCTAAAATGAGGACTTCCTGGTCTAAATCAATTTTTGCCAGTTTTTTGTTTTCATAAAACATTTAAACTTTAATATTTTTATTCTCTTATAAAAGTTTGTATGCTTATCTTATGGATTATTACTTAGAAATAAAGATACATTTTACATATTAAAGTTTGATTTCTAATGACTAGATCAGCACTTCTCAAACTTTATTGTGCATAGTAGTCACTGGATATCTTGTGAAAATGCAGAGTGTAGGTCTGAAGTAGGTCTGGAATGGAACCAAATTTTGAGGTGCAAACAATGGACTATTTTTAGGCTGTCTAATGATGACTCAACACAAACTTCTTGGATCTCATAACTAACATGCAGAATTATTTTACTGAAAGTAAGACAAAGTAATGGTTCTGGGAAGAGCATGAGTGCTAGAGATAATCAGATATAACTTTAAATTCATTCTCTGATACTTAGCTAGCTACTTTTGGGCAGATTTTAACTCTTCTTAGTTGTCTGCCCTCAGTTGCTCAAACAGTAGTCGGCACTTAAGAAGTATTGGTTTATCGATTAAGATTTCAAAGGAAATAATCAGTTTTGATGATAATTTCAATTCAATTTAGCAAATATTATTGAAGGCCTACCGAGCCTAAAAGGGATGGTATGCTCAGGGTATCAACAAGGGACTCAGGGTACGACTGATTCTATAAATTGTTTCTTTCTGAAAGTTAGATGAGAAATTATATTATACATAACTATTGGTATTGGACTGGTAGCTGGAAAATTTGCTTGATGACCTTTAGATAGCCGCAAATATATTATCCTTGTCATGTGTAATGTTTTATTTGCCAATACTCAATGTTTTTATGTTGCTGAAAATTCTTAGTTATTCCTTAGTGTTAAAGGTACATGATTCACCCAAATGCTTCTCGTGTTGATCTCTTCTAATTGAATCAGATAAAGAATTGTATTTGTCCAGAAGTTTGCTACATACTGGAATAGTTTGGTTACTGTGTTACTAATAATATAATTGAATTGTTAATATAAATTGTGATTTAGTAATCTAAACATTTCAGAAATTAAATATCAAATGTCTGCTATGGAAGAATGCTCTAAGATAATAACTTTAGAACATCTGTTTATGTGCCATGGAACATTCTAAACCCAGATGTGGTCCCCTCCACTCACTGATAACAGAATTTGGGAACCATTGTTGATAATAAACCCAACATCAAAAGCTGGCTTCATACAAATTGTAGTTGGCTGATGTTCTCTGTGTTTCAAACTGGCTAATTAACTATATTAGCTACATTTCATGTTATACATATTTCAGAAACAATGATATGTTTGCAATGCAACAAATACTATTTTGTTATTGTTAATGGATATGACATGCATGCAAATTGTCTTGCCTTTCTTTCCTTTAAAACTGATGCTAAAAATTAGTTTGTTGGCTGGGCGCGTTGGCTCAGTCTGTAATCCCAATACTTTGGGAGGCTGAGGCGAGAGGATTGCTGGAGACTGTGGGTTCGAGACCAGCCTGAGCAACTTGGTGAGACCTCGTCTCTATAATAAATCACAAGTTCCAGCTGCTTGGAAGGCTGATGTGGAAGGATCGCCTAAGCCCAGCAGGTCGAGGCTGTGGTGGCTATGAGCATGCCACTGCACTCCAGCTTGAGCAACAAAGAGTGAGACTCCAACACACACACACACACACACACACACACACACACACACACACACAATTAGTTTGTTGTCCCTTATTTTGGTACAATCCTGACTACCTACTAGTGTTTTCAGAACTATGTTTTTAAAAGGTTGATAACTAAATATGTAAGGTGTAAAATACAGAGGCCTATTGGGTAAATGCTTTTATTTTTCCATTTTTTGTCTCTTATTAAAACATTTGAAGATTATTTTTAAAATAACCTTGTGACTTTCCTTGATTACAAGGGCATTGTTATGTTTACTTTAGATTTGAGTTTCAGAGAAAACTTAACAGCGATCATTTTATGAACTATTGGAACTTCTTAGATATTCTTCCTTTGTATACTCTATGTTTTAGAAATATTTAATTCAGTGTAGTCCATGAAACCTTCACTTTTGTACTATTCTCCTTTCCTTTTTGATTCAATAGGACAAATAATTGACATGGCCCTTTGACCATGGGCCCTAGGAATGGTTCCTTCAACCCACTAGCACTGGCAAAACAGTCATGGTTCATCACCCCTGCTCTTTGGTCACAGAAAATGCTAAATAAGACCACATTTATAAAGACAGATCAAACAATATGATAATAGGCTTGCATTTCTCCAAAGTCAAGTTCAATTTTCACCAGTAGTTGACTTTACAAAATACACAGTAAATTGTTACATTTCTTATTCAAGCGACTGGATATTATATCACCAAGAACTCATTTGGCTTTTAATGTGCATCAAAATCAAAATCAATAATGATAATTCAAGTTATTGTATGACAATTATCAATGTTGTGTGTCAGAATAAAAGCAAGCGCCATTTATTCTAATATAGATTCAGAAATTGTTCACAATTAAGAACAGAATAATAGGAAAGGAGTAAATTCATATGATTGCATACATTCATGATTTTAATAACATTTTTAAATAAAAATAAGCATTTATGATTTATCAATATTGAGTAGCCTTATTTCCATTAATGACATATTTTCTTTCTAGAGTATTTCTCTTGGAGGATGGTAGCCTCAAGATATATAATGTTACCAGGTCAGATGCTGGATCGTATACATGCATAGCCTCAAATCAGTTTGGCATTGCAAAGAACACTGGCAGCCTCATTGTAAAAGGTATTTTATTATCTTCATTTGTGCTTGATGAACACTGGAAATGTGAATGCATGTCATGACGTCTATCACAGTGTCAAACCTGTACCATACTGTATATCTGAAATATTTGATTTTACAGTTTATTTAAGAGATCAATTCCTGTACTCATTAATAGCACACTTTGACAATGGGTTACCAGGGTAGATGTGAATACTTTGGCAGTTGAAAATGCTGTCAGTGCATAACTAGTCAGAGTTAAAACCTATACCTGAATTACATGAATTTTTGCAAGTTCTTAATATTTGGGGCCATCGACATATTGATAAGTTGCCAGATAATGCTTTTCTTGGTTAAATGTCATTCAAAAGTTCTCATTTTGTTTGAAATATTGACCTCTCTATATATTTGTCCACTACCAAATACAAACACAATTCACTTATTTATGTTACTTTAGGCACCGAACTAGTGAAATGCAGAGTCATGCATATACTTTAATAAACAGTTCTTTCAAAAAAAAAAACTAAAATCATAGTGTCTATATGAATTATTATATTCCCATCATGGTAAACAGATAAACTCATAAAATTTGTGATGGTAAAACTGTATACTCTATTTTTAAAATTTTTATCCTAGTATCAATCCAAATGTTCCTACATTTATCACCAAGGGGCATAATTACCATTAGAAGTGTCTATTCTCCATCTTTGCTACTTTATAATATTGAATCTCAGCTCATAAAACTATTATGTTTACTGGAAGCCATGTCACTTCTATCAATTCACTGCCTCCTGAGTGATAAAAATGACTGTCTTCGTAAAGCAGTTGGAACGACTAATTAAGCCCAAATGATTAAATTTAGCAATTGGTGCTTTCTCATATTTTCTATTAAAAATAAATATATTCAATGAAAAGTAGTTAGCTGCTATATTTCAACTCTTATTTAAAATGTCTCAAGAAAAATAAACACCCACCTTTAAGCCTAGAAGATATTTCTGCCAACTTGTCTCAAGGATATTACATTATGTCGACAATTGTCTGAAGCACTCTGGGGAAATGTGACTGATAAAGCTTGATGTGTCAAAATACAACCAGTGTGGTGAATTTTGAAAAACTTCACTTTTTAAAGATTGTATTGTCATCAATTTTAAGACAGAGATGGACATAGTGTTCCAAGATATGTTATGGTTATATTTAAGAACAGTGTATTTCTCTAGCAAATTTTTGGCAACACTCATATACTGAACAGTGTAAATGCTTTATAGTTGAAGAAGTGGCAAGTTGATTAAGAGAAATAAAGAGATTTATCATATAATTTCAAATAAAAAGGGTATAGGTAGTATACATTAATTTATTACAACAGAAGATTAAAATATCACGAAGGATAAAAAGGCATTACAGTTAAGTCTTTTAGGTATGGGAAAACTCTGGGGACATTAAAAAATGAAGGAGAAAGAATAAAATACATCAATAGTAGAAAAGTAGTTTTCAAAAGAAAGTTTTTATAGAATACTGGTGATCTGGAAGGTCGACCAACGGTGTTGCTGCAAAAACACAGTGATGGAGATCCCTTTATCTGGAGGCTAGAGGAGAAAATTTAATGAATAGACTAAACTGTATAAATAGTCTCTCTTCTTCAAATACTTATTAAATATTTGACAACACGACACTCACTGTTCACTAATAAATGACAGGAGAAAAATAAAATGTAAAGATTCACTAAAAGGTGAATAGGAAACAATTGGACTGTGTTATGAGTACAACAGTTGCATATTTCAGATGTGTAATACAGCCATGTTTTCTGAAAGTTAGATTCCTAGTTCTTGTCATGGAAAATAAGTTGATCTACATTTTCAAATATTTCATAAAGCACACCATAATCCTCAGGTACTCTGCATTTTCTACAAGTAAAAAACAAACAAAAACAAAACCTAATTAATCAAGATTGCTCAGGCCTGACTCTGTAGCTCACACCTATAATGCCAGCACTTTGAGAAGCCAAGGCAGGAGAATTGCCTGAGTCCAAGAATTTGAGGCCAGTCTGGGCAACATAGAAAAACCTCATCTCTAAAAAAAAAAAAAATTAAAGAGATATAACCGGGCATGGTGGTGTGCTTGTAGTCCCAGCTACTTGGGAGGCTGAGGCAAAGGATCACCTGAGACCAGGAGGTCAATCAAGGCTGTGGTGAGTCGTGATGGTTCCATTGCCTGGATGAATGAGACCCCACTACTCAAAAAAAAAAAAGAAGATTGCCTAGATAAAAAAAAAAAAAAAAAAAAAAAAAACCTAAATAACAGTTATATTTTGGGGGGGTGGGGATAT